>CAJPEV010000420.1:0-37265 GCA_905338385.1 Darwinula stevensoni
ATCCAGCGTATTCTCCGGACTTGGCCCCTTCCGACTATCACTCGTTCCGGGCCCTCGAGAATCACCTGCGGGACAAGGCACAAGACGATCGAGCACGGCTCGAAAATGATGTCGGCCGTTTCTTCGTTTCGCAATCGCCAAAGTTCTGGGCAAAGGGCATCGAGCAGCTGGGAACCCGTGCGTTGGGAACATGTCATAGACAACAATGGGCTTTACATTGTAGAATGAAATTGCATTTCAATAAAGTTATAAATCTTTTAAAAATTTGCGCAGAGTGTTGCAAGACTTTCTTTCCAACCCAATAATTCGGAATTTTCAGTGTTCAATCCTGGAGCAGGAACTTTTGTTGTTTTATTCGAGTTTCTATGCCTGAACGTGAAACATTCACACGATATATCGAATCTGATATGAGATGTCCGATATTCACTCACAAGAAAATTTTTTGTCTGGCAACAATTTTTAGAATTGTCATGGGGGAAAAACCGCTGCTGACTTCGTAAGACATGAAAGGTACCGCATACCAATCCGCAGCGTGCTTCGCCAACTCCTTGGTACTAGATGTAAGTAATTTTCCTTAACCAGGCCAGAGAGAAGGATCACTTTGAGGCTGAAAGTCAGAATATATTTCACGCTGTCTGCGGAGTTGTCGCACAATCTCAAGAACTTCCATTTAGCCATTGGGCGCAGACAGGGAATCCTTCCTTTTTCTTTTCTCATACACGGCAGTTGGACGTTGAGATGCGAACGCGAAGACGTAGGAGGGCGGGATGCCTACTTCGTGCGGATCGACCGAACGGATCCGAAGCGGCCGGTGTAGCAGGGTGGTTTTTTTTTTTACGACTGTGGTAGATTCCCCCACCCACCTGCAACTTCACCTTTTCTCGTAGGTTTTAGTGAAACTCTCCACAAGTGGTGTGCCTCCTTCATTAATTGCGGGGTTCATCGTCTGTGATCCCAACACTTAATAGGGAAAGTCCCCATCGATGGCATTTTAAGTTAATCCTGTATGGAGGAAGTGGACACATCTATTCGACAGATCCAATGAAAGCGCGAACAAAAGTTCGGTCCGTTGGTGGAATTCCCGTCCTCGATCATACATATACGATCGAGGATGGGAGTTCACCCACGATATCGGTACCCAGCGCACAGACACCTTCCAGTACCGTAACACATCGTGGACGACGTCGAACACCACTCTGTACGAGAGGCTGAGCCGTTGCAACATCGCACGAAAGGTCTTCAGTCTGTCCACCTGGATGACCTCGTCGCCTCGCACGATGTTTACATCAGTCGTGGTTGTGCTCGGGCGGCCACTCCGCTCGGCGTCTGTAACGTCCGTTCGACCATTTCGAAACTGCTTGCTCCATTCTGCCGGTTCACGACGAGGTCTCCGTACAGTTACACGAGTTACCGATTAATTTCGGCCGCTGGCACGTTCTTCGCCCGTAGAACATGGATAACACTCGAACTTCCACACGTGACCATGTTTCCGAGCGAGTCGCCATGTTGAGACTGCCACTGCTCGTGCCTTACGGCACCGGCCTCGTCTCACAGCTCTGAGTCGCCGAGCTTCAACTTGCGAATGCGCTTATCACGCTGCTATCGATCACAGCTCCCCAATTTCAGAATCACAGGCCTCGTGCTACTTTCCGATCATCCCTCGTGTACGTAGATATATCAGGAGGGCTCAAATAAAAAGTAGGTAATAGCTGATTAAATATTCCCTATTCCTTTGAACTCCTGTAGAACTTAATGCATAAAGACTATCATGACTTTCTAACTGATGCTAATTCTGGCCATGTTTAAGAGAAGTCAGTAATCTTTTGTACCAAGTTAAAGTAGTTATTGGGATGCACAGTTAAGAAAAAATTCAACTTAGGCGGAGCATGCCCTAGGGGCGTATTTTGAGTGGGGATACTGATTATGCAAGCCTAGGTTTAATCCCCAGACGGACGTTTAGGCCTAAGCCATTCTCATCCACCTGCTTCCTTTGAAGTCCAACTCAAGAGAATGACCCGGGGGGACCCATCAAGGGGAACTAATTTTCTCAGGCATACGCCTTACTTCATCGATGGAGGCGTAGGCTAGTACCCCTCTCTGGAACTTTTATTCAAATCACATTGCGTACCGGACATTTCACCTCGTCGATCCGCCGTTCTGACCTAAGTCTCAGTTACATTAGCCTGAAACTTGATGCATAGAAGGCTATAACTTTTTCGGCCATAGGCTAGGCGAAAGGATACTAAAACTGTTCGTGAAAGATACTGACACGTTGACCGCCACGGCCATAAGGTTAGGGCTTAGTGACTTTCCTGGGCCAAGAGGAATTTTTACATCCCTTTGAGGTGAAACACGCGGCGCACCGGTGTGCCCCATGGCGATCAACCTGTTGAAAGAAACAAGATGGAAAACAAATAGCTGTTGGCTGACGTGCACCGGAAACTGTTATACGCTGAAAGTATAGGATGTACCCTGAAGGGACTGATTTAGCAGGTCTATTATAGATAGTCTCCGATTAGTTGCAAGGTGGTCGTGCAAATCAACCTCGACTTAGCCCTGATTTGCCTATTAGGAAAGCGCGGTGGGAAATTTGTCATCTCCGGTCTTCCCAATGTCAATGGGTCATATTAGCCATATGAGTCGTTGCTCCGTCTTGCTGGAATGTCCAAGGCTCATCCCCGAATCGATCTTGAGCCCAGGGGAGCAGGGAGTCCTGCAGGATGGATCTTATGTAGACGTCTTTGTTGATTTTAATGCCGACGGGAGGGACTTGCTCTGGACTATTTTGCCTGTTGTGGACTGCCTGCACCGTGAGTAACATTTCGTCCGGAAATACGTTGTTGGGGACCGAACCAGCTTTTGACAACTTCGAGAAAGTCTCTTACTCTTGGTGGCTGCATTGAGGAGCTGTCGCTTCTGGAAACGGTAAATAAGAACTCCAGATAGTTGTCGATCACCCTCATCATCTTCGACCTCGAGACATTCATCTCCTTCGCCATCTCCCTGATGTCGAGCGCCAGATTTGGCGCAATCCCATGGCTGACCGATTTCTTCGTTCTCGTCGTTTTCCTACTGCCTCCAGATCGTTTGGCTGTAGAGCCTGACTCAATGTATCGATCCAATGTCCTTCTGCTGAAGGTTCGCCTCAAGTTGACTTTCTTGCCTGCCTTTTCAATGTCCGGTCTATTCAGGCCTTGTTCATGCAGTTTCACGACTAACAGCCGCCTGGCTTCCAACGCCAGGGGTAAATTCAGGAAGAAATTAAAAAGCAGAAACCTACTATATCAACGAGTAAGTTTGAACTTCACTAGTCAAATATTTGGTGTAGGAGGGGATTTTGACATTTTGTTACACTCGACCTGGACTACTCTGTAAATGTCGCTGTCGATCCTCCACCTAGAGTGCGCACATCAACAACTCCTCCATGGCCGAGCAGCGGACTCGACGAGACACGCGTGTTACGTTGAGGGATCCCTTTGGGTCGAATCCCCGAACGAGTCGATTCCTGATTCTGCTGCCACGAAGCACGCCTCAAGGAAGTGTTGTTGATCACGTCACCAGATGTTCGCAATGTTGTACCCTTCCCCTGCTCCTCGGAGTATCGCCTCTAGTTACACTATGCCCGCGAGGGGAAGGGACGGAGGAGGCGGAATCGGTCCACGAAGTGAAAGAGGAGAGGAATGGTTGAAGGCCACGGGGCGGGACGATCGAGAAGTTGAGGAATGAAGGAACACAGGTACATTTTGGTGGCCTAGGTCTAACCCAGCTCAGGCTAATACAATTTTCATACGCTTTTTCTCTCTAAGAAGCATTAGGGGAAAAAATAGCTGTTGGATTACACACTACCGAGGAAGTTCGGCTTTGCAGGTGCGTGCCCTGAGGGGACTGACTTAACAGGCCTATTTCTAGCCTTCACACAGACTCTCTAGGCCTACATTGATCTGGATCTATTCGCGTAGAGTAGTCGTCTATCTAAGAATTAAACTGCGTCAGTCTTAGGCACGAGGCCATTCGGCCAATGCCAATCTAGGTCTTGGGCTAGGTGGAAGAAAAAGGAAGAGACAAGGCTAATGCGTTCAGGTACGCTTGCGGATGTGAATGGGTTACACAGGCAGTATTTTCCCCCATCATTGTTTTCCTCGATCCACATAGGAACGCTTAGGTCAATGGTATCAGCAGCATTTACAGAATTACTTATTTTCTTATGGTCACATGTATCATTTCATTTCAAAAGTTCTTAAATCCGGGCACACTGTACAGGAAGGAGACAACTAAAGCACTGCTATCCTGTGTGTAGTTCATCAATCACACGCATCCATCGGCCTCTCAGACTGTCAATGCCAGGTTTGTCAAATGCGGAAACTATGGAATTAAACCACTCTATCGCATTACTCACAAAGTGCTTTCTACACATCTTACTTGAGATGTGAGAACATGAAGAATCACTGGGTTCCAAATGTGGTCTATAGGGTGAGTGATTCAGTTCTTCAAACCGGCTATTGCGGATGGCTCGCTAGACAACATTGGGCTTACGAACGGGAGCGATGTGGCCATGAGTCAACTTTCTCTGGCGGTTTTTCTATTACCCTGTAAGCGTCAGAAGCAACACGGTGACCTACGAACGTCGAATTTATCGACGATTGGCACTCGTAGGGTCGATGGCAGTCCAGCTGCAACACACCATTTTCACCCCACTTGATTTTGCCAGCCGATCGTGATCGGAGAGGACGCTTTATCATCAGAGGCTGGTCAAACAGGAACCGAAAATTTGGATACAGCTCAAACGATGCACGTCAAAATCGTTGACCACTCTGCAGGCGTCAACTACATTCCCTTTGCTACTCGTAGTAAAAATGACAGTTGTCGTTTATTTAAGGAACTGTGTTCTTTATGCGTCACCAGACAGCGCTTTAAATAAAAATGAATCCTCGTCTGTCAACACAGACACTGAACCCGACAGGAAACTCGGCTGAACACACACGACACGACTCAGCTTGGACTGGCGAATAAACGCGCGCGGTCTTTCTTTACTCCTTGTGTGGCGCAACTGCGGAGGGATACTCAGCAGCTGCAGAACCCGACAGGAAACTCGGCTGAACACACACGACACGACTCAGCTTGGACTGGCGAATAAACGCGCGCGGTCTTTCTTTCTTTACTCCTTGTGTGGCGCAACTGCGGAGGGATACTCAGCAGCTGCAGTGTAAGGGAATATGGAGTTTGCAGCACATCGTGGAAACACGTAAGGGGGTTTGGTGACAGTTGGGAATTCCCCCAATTCTTATCGCTGGGATGAAATCGAAAGAGAGTCCGGAGGCAGATGAGTGGGGAAGGGGTGATTAGGCTGGAGGCGATGCTTCCTGGGTATATATAAGGCCTATGGGACACTCTCATTGCACATTCATTCACTCTTGTCTCTTCGCACTCCTTCCGTGTTATTTAAGTCGCCACTGTTCGTCATATCGATGTAGGCTTTTTCTGATAAAAGAAGAAAATGATAGGGATTTTCGTCAGTTGATAGCGTCAAATGGAAGCTTCGATGCATGATGATGCTGCGAGTTAGGAGAGCTTGGATGGAATCTGAGACGGATGAAATAAATGTTCTGGTCAGTGCCATTTCTGGAGGAGTAGGATCTCGTGATGTTTAAAGTGGGGCCGGGCAAAGCTTAATTAGGATGAACTCTCTCACAACTGTGCCTTGCTTCTGGTGACTCCAATCGATAACAGTACTTCCAAATAAGCGGAGTTCGTTCGGTAATACAGACTTCTTATGAAGTTAGTTGGCATATTGAGACGTCGGCCATTCGAACACTATTCACTGGAAGTTCCCAGCATCGGTAGGGTATGTTGATGAGACGATGGGAAGAATACCAGGGGCCTTGTTATGCAAGTTACGCCTAACTTGCATACGAGTGGAGTATAAAACACGTACAAGTTCTCCAGCATTGAGAAATGCCTAGTAATATGTTGTCTCTGAACAGGAGAGCTCTCGTCAAGCAACACTACAGCAACGTATAAACTACGTCGTATTTATATTATAGCCGCACTTTCGCTCCTTGCTTGACCTGGTCGTGGCTATTTTGAGTACCTTTATCGAAAATATAGAGTGCGTAGTAGAAGGTCTGACGGCTGCCACCTTGAGGCATATGTTCAGTGACTGGGTGTGTTCTGTATTTGTCGAACGAGTTTTCCTCTAACGTCTGCTACGACCTGTAAAGGTTTACTTCTGCCTAATGCACCTTCCACAAAATTCGATATGATCCGTCGCAATCGATGGGAGGGAGGTGAATTCATGTCAACTCTGCCAGAAGTCACCAATTATCACCTCTAGGTTCGTCTTTCAATGGTGCGCACGTCATGTTTGGAGGCAAGGACGCGTCGAGTATTCACCGTAAGTGCCTTAATTATTGGGGACACGCTGTCGTTATGAAAGGGAATGGAATTTACATGACATCATGGAAACACGTTAGGGGTTGACGGTTGGCAATTTCCCGATTCTTATCGAGGGGGAGGCATTAGGCCCAACGGTCGGGCTGGAGGCGGGCCTGTCTGTAGTTCAAATTCTCAACGCATCAGAGCGCTCCTATGCGATACGCATGCACCATAAAATCAACCATTTCACAAAACCGAACTACCCGCACCGGTCTAGCCATATTATCATAGAGAGTGTAACTGGAGGCGACACTCCGAGGGTTAGGGGGGCGAAATACACGAAACACACGAAAAACATGCGTGTCTCGTTGAGACCATTGCTCGGCCGTGGAGGAGCTGATGTGCGCACGCTAGGTGAAGGATCGACAGCGACATCTATATTGCGACCCTGTCAATGAGTGGGATTCGAGCGGAGTGGAAGTTAGTTCTAGTCTAGTTACACTTTATGCCATTACCCTCCGAGCTCTTGCGAGCATTTATATCCATTCAGACCATTGTAGACTGGCTATGTAGAGGCTTTCTTCAGTTTTCCTTTGACTTATCTAAATAACCAAAGGGCCTTTCCCATGTAATAGCATTGTAGCTTGACTCGGGAGAAGTAGTGGCCGTGTGTCGCAATACATGGCGGTACTCTCGCGAGAAGGTAATTCTAGGGCCCCAGTTGTTCCTAGCCGGCCTCTAGGTCATTATATTTGTATCTATAAACCATTCGCCATGCTCTCCATTTGATTTTACATTCAGTCTCACTGTATCACTCAATGTATGTTATTGTGCTTTCACATATTACCACATACTAGGTAATCGGACAAAAGTCTACCTTTTACACATCGTCCCGAAGCGTGACTATGCACGTCATCAGCAAAGAGCCACCGAACCCAGCTGAATTCGTTACTTTCCCTTAGGCCGACGTGTTTCCTGCGTAGGTGCGTTCCGAGACTTGCTTCTCTCGTCCCCGCTTATGGACAGTCCTTCTCTCCTCCTCGCGTCCTGTACTCACCACGTACCTCAGTCTGGACTTTATGACCTTGCCTAGAGCCTGGCTAAAACCCGCATCGGGCGCCATTTTTATTCCTCCGCGTTCAATCGCCTGGTTCATTCTCGCATAAATCGTTTCAATCCCCTGGAAACAGGCCCAGATCTTATAACTATAACTTAATATTATTATTATTACTTACTTATATACCATACCTTTGGGGAAAATGCTCTGATACTCCGTCAATAATGACTTCACTATCAACTGTATATTTTTAGGATAGTTGCACTACTCAGCTAGCGAATGTTTAGAAGCTTCGGAGGAAATATCCAACTGCCCGCGTTTCTGCGGGAGATTTAAATCCATACGTTAAAGGTTAAAAACCGATAAGAGGAGAGATAGCAACCGCTGTCATCCATCACCGGAGTTTCTATCGCCAAACCTGGAGCGTCCAGCTCCAGACAACTCGAGTGTTATTACCCCCCCAATCGGGTTTTCTCATCGTCCCCGCTCATTCCTCGACCGATGGGGACGAAGGTAGCGGTAGACTGGTGTAGCCTTAGGCCTCTTGCATTCTCTCCGTTCGTGTTGCTAGCGGCAGGTCGGAGCGCAAGACCGAGTCGTGTTGTCCGTCGGCGACGGATTCCGACACGATTACCTTTCCCTTGCGGATACGCCTCATTTGGACACGTTGAAAGAGAATGTTGTCTACGTACCGAAGGTGAAGCCGATCATCTCATCCATCACTTTCGTGAATCCTCAAGCCATCGCTACTGGTCTCTACGCCGAGACTCACGGGATCATCGCAAACAGGATCATCGATCCCGAGACGGGAGAACCGGTGTACATGTTCGTGGACGGCGAGGAATACGCTACCGTGGATTCTCGCATCATCCCCATCTGGGTGAGACTAATGTATTTTTGTGCGACGCTCGTAGGGTTACGTCTCGGCTTCGTCGAAACGAACTTTTCACATTTTAGCGACCCGGGAATTATACAGAGTAAGGAAAAAAAGACCAACGACTTTCAACTCAAATATCTCCGCTCACAACTGAGTCATTTTCGTGTGACCTTCACTTTGCATATATGAGTATGTTTCCAACATATTTCACACAAATTTGTTGTGCTAGAGCAATACCATCAGCAAATAGTTAAAGGAAGTTATCGATCGGGAAACCCTTGTTGCAGACGTAAGACGCTCGTCTAGAAACCCAGCCTGGGCATACAAGTACCATGAATTTCAATACCAATACTCTTAGTAGCTTTCCTTCCTGGATGACTGACATGAACGAATAACGCAATTATGATGTGTTGAACCGAAGCTCACGCGACTATCAAGTCGTTCTCGGTTGGTAGATCTTAAGTTCTAGAGTTAAGAGGAGGTCTTCCAGCCGTTCCTGACAGAACGGCTGGAAGACCTCCTCCACGTCTTAGACGTCTTCCCTACGCGTTTTAAAACTGCTGGTGACGTCACCCGTCCTTTCAAGCACCGGTAACCAAAACTCCCCTAATGCGTGCCATTGATGCAGCATAAATTAATTATCGGCGTGAAAGCGAGGAACGAACTGGGCCAGCACCGATAAAACTCATGGAAATAGCTTTTATATCTCACGCATCATCTTCCAGACTGCCGACGGTGGAACTCCGATATGTTCAGTGACTGGGTGTGTTCTGCATTTGTCGAACGAGTTTTCCTCTAACGTCTGCTACGACCTGTAAAGGTCTACCTCTGCCTAATGCACCTTCCACAAAATTCGATATGATCCATCGCAATCAATGAGAGGGAGGTGAATTCATGCCAACTCTGCCAGAAGTCACCAATTATCACCTCTAGGTTCGTCTTTCAATGGTGCGCACGTTGTTTGGAGGCAAGGACGTCGAGTATTCACCCTAAGTACCTTAATTATTGGGGACTCGCTGTCGCTATGAAAGGGAATGGAATTTACATGACATCATGGAAACACGTTAGGGGTTGACGGTTGGCAACTTCCCGATTCTTATCGCTGGGATGGAATCGGAGGTAGATGTCTATCTGCAGAGGAAGGAAGAGGGGGGTTAGGCCCAACGGTCGGGCTGGAGGCGGGCCTGTCTGTAGTTGAAATTCTCAGCGCATCAGAGCGCTCCTATGCAATACGCATGCACCGTAAAATCAACCATTTCACAAAACCGAACTACCCGCACCGGTCTAGCCATATTATCATGGAGAGTGTAACTGGAGGCGACATTCCGAGGGTTAGGGGGCGGGGGGTCGAAATATTACAGAGACATCCGGTGGCTTGTTATCAACAACACTTCCATGAGGCATGCTTCGTGGCAGCGGAATCGGGATTCGACCCAAAAGGATCCCTCAACGTAACACGCGTGTCTCGTTGAGACCATTGCTCGGCCGTGGAGGAGCTGATGTGTGCACGCTATGTGAAGGATCGACAGCAACATCTATATTGCGACCCTGTCAATGAGTGGGATTCGAGCGGAGTGGAAGTTAGTTCTAGTTTAGTTACACTTTATGCCATTACCCTCCGAGCTCTTGCGAGCATTTATACCCATTCATCGGTTTCCTATCGAAGAAAGATGTAGACTGGCTATGTAGAGGCTTTCTTCAGTTTTCCTTTGACTTTTCTAAATAACCAAAGGGCCTTTCTCACTTAATAGCATTGTAGTTTGACTCGGGAGAAGCAGTGGCCGTGTGTCGCAATATATGGCGGTACTCTCGCGAAAAGGGAATTCTAGGGCCCCAGTTGTTCCTAGCCGACCTCGAGGTCATTATATTTGTCTCTATAAACCATTCACCATGCTCTCCATTTGATTTTACATTCAATCTCACAAATATCTATGTTATTATGCTTTCACATATTACCATATACTAGGTAATCGGACAAAACAGATGGAAAATGTGTAGCAGGGCTTCGCACTGATACGTGCAGTAGTCGTTTCTCGGTGGCTTGGGTCGACTTAAGCAATGAAAGGGAATCCGGCTGCACAAAGGAGCGTAGGTGCGTTCCGAGACTAGCTTCTCTCGTCCCCGCTTATGGACAGTCCTTCTCACCTCCTCTCCTGTACTCACCACGTACCTTGGTCTGGACTTTATGACCTTGGCTAGAGCCCTTAGAGCCTGGCTAAAACCCGCACCGGGCGCCATTTTGATTCTTCCGCGTTCAATCGCCTGGTTCATTCTCGCATAAATCGTGCCAATTCCCTGGAAACAGGCCCAGATCTTATAACTATAACTTATTATTATTATTACTTACTTATATACTATACTTTTGGGGAAAATAATGACTTCACTATCAGCTGTTTTTTTTTAGGACAGTTGCACTACTCAGCTAGCGAATGTTTAGGAGCTTCGGAGGAAAAATCCGACTGCCCGCGTTTCTGCGGGAGAATTAAATCCATACGTTAAAGGTTAAAAACTGATAAGAGGAGAGATAGCAACCGCTGTCCTCTATCACCGGAGTTTCTATCGCCGCACCTGGAGCGTCCAGCTCCAGACAACTCGAGTGTTATTACCCCCCCAATCGGGTTTTCTCATCGTCCCCGCACATTCCTCGACCGATGGGGACGAAGGTAGCGGTAGACTGGTGTAGGCTTAGGCCTCTTGCATTCTCTCCGTTCGTGTTGCTAGCGGCAGGTCGGAGCGCAAGACCGAGTCATGTCCCGTCAGCGACGGATTCCGACACGATTACCTTTCCTTCGCGGATACGCCTCATTTGGACACGTTGAAAGAGAATGGAGTCTACGTACCGAAGGTGAAGCCGATCTTCTCATCCATCACTTTCGTGAATCATCAAGCCATCGCTACGGGATCATCGCAAACAGGATCATCGATCCCGAGACGGGAGAACCGGTGTACGTGTTCGTGGACGGCGAGGAATACGCTACCGCGGATTCTCGCATCATCCCCATCTGGGTGAGACTAATGTATTTTTGTGCGACGCTCGTAGGGTTACGTCTCGGCTTCGTCGAAACGAACTTTTCACATTTTAGCGACCCGGGAATTATACAGAGTAAGGAAAAAAAGATCAACGACTTTCAACTCAAATATCTCCGCTCACAACTGAGCCATTTTCGTGTGACCTTCACTTTGCATATATGAGTGCATATATTCCAACATATTTCACACAAATTTGTTGTGCTAGAGCAATACCATCAGCAAATAGTTAAAGGAAGTTATCGATCGGGAAACCCTTGCTGCAGACGTAAGACGCTCGTCTAGAAACCCAGCCTGGGCATACAGTACCATGAATTTCAATACCAATACTCGTAGTAGCTTTCCTTCCTGGATGACTGACTTGAACGAATAACGCAATTATCATGTGCTGAACCGAAGCTCACGCGACTATCAAGTCGTTCTCGATTGGTAGATCTTACGTCGGGATCANGAACTCCGGTATGTTCAGTGACTGGGTGTGTTCTGCATTTGTCGAACGAGTTTTCCTCTAACGTCTGCTACGACCTGTAAAGGTCTACCTCTGCCTAATGCACCTTCCACAAAATTCGATATGATCAATCGCAATCAATTCATGCCAATTCTGCCAGAAGTCACCAATTATCATCTCTAGGTTCGTCTTTCAATGGTGCGCTCGTCATGTTTGGAGGCAAGGACGTCGAGTATTCACCCTAAGTACCTTAATTATTGGGGACTCGCTGTCGCTATGAAAGGGAATGGAATTTACATGACATCATGGAAACACGTTAGGGGTTGACGGTTGGCAACTTCCCGATTCTTATCGCTGGGATGGAATCGGAGGTAGATGTCTATCTGCAGAGGAAGAGGGGCCCAACGGTCGGGCTGGAGGCGGGCCTGTCTGTAGCTTAAATTCTCAGCGCATCAGAGCGCTCCTATGCATTACGCATGCACCATAAAATCAACCATTTCCCAAAACCGAATTACCCGCACAGGTCTAGCCATATTATCATAGAGAGTGTAACTGGAGATGACACTCCGAGGGTTGGGGGGGGGGGGAATCGAAATATTACAGAGACATCCGGTGGCTTGTCATCAACAACACTTCCATGAGGCATGCTTCGTGGCAGCGGAATCGGGATTCGACCCAAAGGGATCCCTCAACGTAATACGCGTGTCTCGTTGAGACCATTGCTCGGCCGTGGAGGAGTTGATGTGTGTACGCTAGGTGAAGGATCTACAGCGACATCTATATTGCGACCCTGTCAATGAGTGGGATTCGAGCGGAGTGGAAGTTAGTTCTAGTCTAGTTACACTTTATGCCACTACCCTCCGAGCTCTTGCGAGCATTTATACCCATTCATCGGTTTCCTATCGAAGAAAGATGTAGACTGGCTATGTAGAGGCTTTCTTCAGTTTTCCTTTGACTTTTCTGAATAACCAAAGGGGCTTTCTCACTAAATAGCATTGTAGTTTGACTCGGGAGAAACAGTGGCCGTGTGTTATTCGCAATACATGGCGGTACTCTCGCGAGAAGGGAATTCTAGGGCCCCAGTTGTTCCTAGCCGGCCTCTAGGTCATTATATTTGTCTCTATAAACCATTCGCCATGCTCTCCATTCGATTTTACATTCAATCTCACAAATATGTATGTTATTATGCTTTCACATATTACCACATACTAGGTAATCGGACAAAACAGATGGAAAATGTGTAGCAGGGCTTCGCACTGATACGTGCAGTAGTCGTTTCTCGGTGGCTTGGGTCGACTTAAGCAATGAAAGAGAATCCGGCTGCACAAAGGAGCGTAGGTACGTTCCGAGAGTTACTCGCCACGTACCTTGGTCTGGACTTTATGACCTTGGCTAGAGCCCCTAGAGCCTGGCTAAAACCCGCACTGGGCGCCATTTTGATTCCTCTGCGTTCAATCGCCTGGTTCATTCTCGCATAAATAGTTTCAATTCCCTGGAAACAGGCCCAGATCTTATAACTATAACTTAATATTATTATTACTTATACTTTTGGGGAAAATGCTCTGATACTCCGTCAATAATGACTTCACTATCAACTGTATATTTTTAGGACAGTTTCACTACTCAGCTAGCGAATATTTAGGAGCTTCGGAGGAAAAATCCGACTGCCCGCGTTTCTGCGGGAGATTTAAATCCATACGTTTATACGGTTAAAAACCGATAAGAGGAGAGATAGCAACCGCTGTCCTCCATCACCGGAGTTTCTATCACCACACCTGGAGCGTCCAGCTCCAGACAACTCGAGTGTTATTACCCCACCCAATCGTCCCCGCTCATTCCTCGACCGATGGGGACGAAGGTAGCGGTAGACTGGTGTAAGCTTAGGCCTCTTGCATTCTCTCCGTTCGTGTTGCTAGCGGCAGGTCGGAGCGCAAGACCGAGTCATGTCCCGTCAGCGACGGATTCCGACACGATTACCTTTCCCTTGCGGATACGCCGGTAAACCTGTGCAACTTTCTCTTACCTCAGATGCATGGCTTCCACTTCGGCTAGAAGAGTAGGTAGTGAAAGCACTTAGTAGTTCGGTAGCGATGCCCTAGTAGCGTTTGTCCTAGTAGCTAGGGCTGACGGGAGAACCGGTGTACGTGTTCGTGGACGGCGAGGAATACGCTACCGCCCTAAGAGCGTAGTAGGGGTAGACCCACTCTGATTACATAAAAACACGCTGCGAGCATCCCAATGCAGAGCCGAAGCAGCTTTGCTTGAAAAGTGTAAAATCGCTGGGCCCTTAATATGTCTCATTCGAAAAAAAGATCAACGACTTTCAACTCAAATATCTCCGCTCACAACTGAGCCATTTTCGTGTGACCTTCACTTTGCATATATGAGTGCATATATTCCAACATATTTCACACAAATTTGTTGTGCTAGAGCAATACCATCAGCAAATAGTTAAAGGAAGTTATCGATCGGGAAACCCTTGCTGCAGACGTAAGACGCTCGTCTAGAAACCCAGCCTGGGCATACAGTACCATGAATTTCAATACCAATACTCGTAGTAGCTTTCCTTCCTGGATGACTGACTTGAACGAATAACGCAATTATCATGTGCTGAACCGAAGCTCACGCGACTATCAAGTCGTTCTCGATTGGTAGATCTTACGTCGGGATCACGTTCCTGACAGAACGGCTGGAAGACCTCCTCCGCGTCTTAGACGTCTTCCCTACGCGTTTTAAAACTGCTGGTGACGTCACCCGTCCTTTCAAGACCAAAACTCCCGTAATGCGTGCCAACATACGGCTAAAAGAACCGCTGAAAGTCTACAGAATCTCGATTGAGAGGTCATTCCGCATCCACCATATAGTCCGAATCTCCCCCCGAGCTCAGTTTGTAAAACATGTTTGAAGTAGCTTCTATTATCGGTTGCACCTTTAGGAACTACGTGAGGCAGAACTGAACCCTGCTTGTCCAGAAAAAGTAGCGTAAAGAACTTTCTCATTGGAAGAGGCCTGACGAGTCGCACACATTTCTTCCTCCGCGAACTCCATTGCTCAGGGACAGGGATCATAATACCTTGTCCAACCGTCATTTATTCCAACTAATTCCAGAAGCGTATGCTAGAAGCGTGCGGTACGGGCTTCTTGACTGCACCTCGTACTGTAAGGGCCATTTCGATTTTTACTCAAATACCGCGGCCGCAGTCTGGCTCACCGTAGCTGTAGCCAACGGAGCAGGAGCCATTGTAGCACTCNGTAGCCCGCAGCTGCGTTCTGATTGATGGGCAGGGTAGCCCGGAGCTGCGTTCTGATTGGTGGGCTGGGTAGTCCGGAGCTGCGTTCTGATTGGTGGGCTGGGTAGTCCGGAGCTGCGTTCTGATTGGCCAGGATGGTAGCCTGGTGCTGCGTTCTGATTGGCCAGGATGGTAGCCTGGTGCTGCGTTCTGATTGGCCAGGATGGTAGCCTGGTGCTGCGTTCTGATTGGCCAGGATGGTAGCCCGCAGCTGCGTTCTGATTGGTGGGCAGGGTTGCCAGAAATTGAGATATGATTGGCCAGCAAGGTAGCTCGGAGCCATGGTCTGTGTCGGGTCCCCCAAACGCTCCTCCTCTCGCAGTCATTGGTTAGGTACGTGCAAAAGTACAATACGCGAGTATTGAGTATGACTACTATGAATGAAATGGATAACGTCTGACAAGGTGATCCATTGTATGCATCTGGATATGCGACACAAACTCGGAAGGGAAGAAAACGGGTTTCGGCTGCATATAGCGGGAGATGCACAAAAGATGGATAAATGCCTTGTCACCTGACAATGGCGTTCGGGCTTGAGCAATTTCTGCCTCTTGTCGTTCGTGCGAGATATGAAACGCGAAATGTAACTGTCTTCTACTCCTGGGAATTCTTTGCACACAGCATAATCGACGGATGTAGGGGTTTGTGCACATAACGCAGGAATATCCCATCTTCAACGTTCTTGAAGAACTCTGTTACATGCCATGAAGGTCTACTTTTTGAGATCTTGGGAATAAGATGGCATGAAAGTCTTCATCCAAGATGCCCTCCCTTTAAAGGAAGTGGAATTTAGAAATTCCCTTATAAAATAGGCATTTATTAGGTTGGAATTGTGAGGCCTTAACTTCGCATCGATTCCACTACATATAGCATTGGGTGGTTTTTGCATGGTTTTGAAGGCGAGGAGTTTGCAAGAGCAAGTTTTGGGGAAGAGAGGAGCTTAACCCTCGAGTTCCTGAGGAACGACATCTCGTCGTTTTTAGCTTATGAATTGGCTGCGTGGCACTAAAAGTGTTAAGGTTGTTGGGTCACTAATGAATCCCTGGGCCTTCTTATTTTTTCACAATAGACTCGAGCTCGAGATTGCCTGTGATGCTATTTTTACGGTATAACAATGGAAGGGAGAGGCATATAACACATGAGCTTCTTTACCATGGATCGTGATGATGATTCCTACGGAGGCGTAAACCGATTCGAAGTGACTTATAATGCCGACCACACTGAGCAGTATAAGGGAAGTATGGAAGGGACGGGTGCTGACCGTAATTGAAATCCTGTCACGTTTCAAGCGAGACGCTCCCATTGGGGAAGGGGGTCATTCCTCTCCCTATCGCTTAATGATTTATTAATACATCGCCTATGGGGCTCCCACAGCCATTGTTCATTTACCCCTTCTCTCTTACCGCACATCTGCGTGAAGTCGCCACTGTTTCGCCGTATCGATGACAACTTTTTTACTGTTTATTGGAAGAAGTTGTACCAACTTTCGTAAGTTAGTACCACGAGTTGGAAGCTGCGATGCAGGGTGAGAACACAGCTTCAAACAGATGGACTTCAAGTGAGTTTTGATTTCTGGTCACCGCCATCTCCTGGGGAACGGAGAAACTGTAGCTCCGGGCCGGTGCCACCTCTGTTGAGGCCTAGGATCTCAAGGTACGAGGTGTTTGAAGGAGAGAGCAGGAAAGCATTACATCCCTTGAGATGTATTCTCTCACAGCTGTGCTTAGTCGGAATTATCGGTTGGGCCCACAATAGCACCTAAGTAGCTTAAAAGGTTTTCGCTGAATCCAGTTTTGCACCCAGCTTCAGACCCTTTTTGTTGTGAGATGGAAGGGATATTTCGTCTCCTTCTAAGCAACACAATTGACGAAACGTTGTCATGTTTTTCATTAACTTTCGTTTTATTGCATGTTATTCGAATATTGTCGACGAGGTAGAAGAATGCCCGTCTCCTGCAGCTCACATTGATATATGTCTTTCAAGTCTCATGAGTGGCACTACAGAGTGATCTTTAAAGGGAAAGCAGGTGAATGAAGTGCCGGCGTGGGAAGATCCGGCCGCCTCCCAGACTCCATTTCAATCGGAAGCCCGAAACGCTCGGTCAACAAAATAATAATTATCTGCCATTCCTTTAGGCACTAATGGAAAATCGCTATATTGCCAGCCGATCTCTCATTCGCGGTGCTAGTCGGGTGAGGATGAAACTTAGACGAAACTTCAAACAATCTAACGTACTAGTCCATAGCACGACAATGTTTGTGATGTTGCCAGGCAATCCTGGAACATCTTGGTCGCACTTTGTACATCTTGTCCTGAATTGTTAATATTGAATAGATTCCCTTTTATTTTATGCTTACACTAATTAATTGGTCTCCAAAATCCGCATCCTTGCTGTCACCTGTCGTATAATAATCTTAGACCTGCGCAAAAGGAAACGGGGATCCGGAACGCCTTGCAACGGGTCGCGATTCCGCGTGAAGCATCCTCAAGTGCAACCTCGAAGTGAGATAATCCTTCGAGTCTTCCTCCACCCGCCCTTAGCCTGATAATTGGAACTATCGGAATGCTTCTACGTTTTGATACGTGTTGATGACAATATGGGTTCTAAAAAAGTACTTCTTTGATTGCCAAATACATTTGTCGGGATAATTTTGGTCCGTTATTAACGCATTGCGTACTGGACATTTTACCCGTCGATCCGCCGCTCTGACGTAAGCCAGACAATATGGGTTCTAAAAAAGTACTTCTTTGATTGCCAAATACATTTGTCGGGATAATTTTGGTCCGTTATTAACGCATTGCGTACTGGACATTTTACCCGTCGATCCGCCGCTCTGACGTAAGCCTCGGTTACCTTAACCTGAAGCTCGATGCCTACAAGGCTATCACTTTTTCGGCCATAGGCTAGGCAAAAGGACTCGTGAAAGGACTCTTTAACGGAGATCTCCGATTATTTACTCATGGGCCAGACAGTTTAACTTACACTCTTTTCGAACCTACTTTTCATAATTTAAAATGGGTTCCTGCCAAAGAATGACCTTAAGAGATAATTTTACTCCCATGTCCTTCAGGAACCACTTTGCGCGACGTCACTATTAACAATAATCTGTAGGTGCTGTGTTATTTTGTCAGTCTTGTCATGTTAAGTTATGCGGTTGGTGTGAACCTAGCTTAAGGCAGAAGCGTGAGATGAAGTGGAGGAAGGGATGATGGGATAAAGAAAGAAGCGTACGTTGTCTTCACGACGGTTTGGTTTAGCCGTGGTGGCTAGAAAATGATTAGGGAGGAAAGGAATGGTACGACACTTTGACCATTTTGGCAACTATAAGAAGGGATGATGGGATAAAGAAAGAAGCGTACGTTGTCTTCACGACGGTTTGGTTTAGCCGAGGTGGCTAGAAAATGATTAGAGAGGAAAGGAATGGTACGACACTTTGACCATTTTGGCAACTATATGAGGTGGGCCGGATGTCTAGGCGATTCATACCCAGAACGCATCGCCCCCAGCCAAACGGTTGGGCCTAATCTCCTTCGCTTCCTCCAGGGGAGGAAGCGAAGGAAAGGGCTTCATCTGCCAACCGTCACCCAACCCTCTTACCTGTTTCCACGATGCGATGGAAACGCTACATTTATTTATACCTTTCCCTGAGGCTGCCGAGTACACACGACCAGTATATGCCATTGCTCGGTATGTCTGTCGAGTAGAGTAGACGACGGAGCAGATTTAGGTCGTGCTAGTGAGCATCAAGTTACTGCTGGTAGTCTGCTTTCTCGCTCGATGTCGCCAGTGTCTTCAATATTATATTTTGGAGTGGATGGGGTGGTTGACGGACTCGGACTCAGGCTGCGATCCATGGCGTCAACTGGTAGCTAGCCTGTCTCGAGTGAATCGAGAATCGAACAGTACATGCTGAACGTGAGCATTGGCGTAGCATAGGGCTAAGTACTCCTGTAACCCATCCGTTTGAGCTGGCGTCGTATCAACCATCGGGACGTAGCCAGTTCGTGCCGGGATGTGCCGACCTCGATCCTGAAGCAACTTTTTCGCCGTCGTCTCATAATGTCGAATCCACTAGCCGAGTGCCTTGTCGACGGCGGTAATTTTGCGATAGTGTCACGGCTTTGGGTTCTTGGCCTCCAGCAGGACACGATGGGGGATGGGCGAATCAAAAGACATCCTCGGACAGGTGACATCTATTTATTGGAATGGTCGTGGGAGGGCACAGAGAGAGAATGAGCGGGCGTGGACAGGAGAATGTAAGCGGGGTAGCGTGGACGTGGTGGACGGCGCGGGAGAACATGGCGGGCCGGGAAGACTTCCCCAGGAGGTAGACGGCTGGCGGTCGAAGGAGGTTCCCTTTTAGTCGTCTTCCGACCCGGAGCTGTGCCGATTAAACTTTTTGCTAGCTATCGCGGAAGATTCAAATTAAATTAGAATCCCGTGTGCGGACGCGGAGGATGGGGGAACTGGACATGGAGATACGTCCGGCCACACGATGGCACGGCAGGTTATTTGGCCCGAAGCGATACCATCTTCTCCCCTCACCGAAATATCCAAGCATCGGTAATGAGTATTTAATGACATTGAGATGTTGAAAGTGTCACTCGTTGGCCAAGACATCGCTCGAAGGAAGACCCAGACATTTTAGAAATTGCCAAGGCTTCAGTTTCAGCGAGGTGCAGCGTCTGTCTTTTTTACGGTATTTTAACCATTTCATTTTTGAAACACGCTAGATTACTCTTGATTAATACGCTTGAACTCCTTATCCTATCCAGTCGTGGGATCGTCATTGCCATTGCAGGGTTGCCAACCTGAACAATTTATAAATTGCTCAATATTGGGGAATTTATCGTGGCAATATGATGCATACATAGGGTATACAAAGATGTATCTGGAGAGGCCTTCGGTGCCTCGAGAGATACAAGGGATTAGAGTTCAGTTTAGGAGATAGGGATAGGGTTATGGTTAGGGGGTAGGGTTGGGGATTACGTAGCATTATAACTGGCTCAGACTATAGCAATCAATTGATCAGCTAATTACCAATTCCTGAACAGGGTACCGTTCTGCAATATGAGAGAGGATATTGTTGAAAGCTTCGCGAGGAGTGCGTCCATATAATTTGTACCACAGGAATTCGTCAAGGTGGGAAGGCAGCAAGGTCGATTAGAGAACCCCACGTCGACGCAGGTAACTTTCCATTGTTGACCAATGC
Organism: Darwinula stevensoni; assembly: GCA_905338385.1. NCBI lineage: Eukaryota > Metazoa > Arthropoda > Ostracoda > Podocopida > Darwinulidae > Darwinula > Darwinula stevensoni. The sequence goes on from CAJPEV010000420.1 coordinate 20,285, forward strand.
CCTTCGACCTGGTTTGTGGAGAAATCGGTGTCAGGGTCCTTGAGGTCTTCCGAGTGATTTACTGTTTGATGAGTGTACCCCCCCCGAGTGCATCAAGGCCACTGTAGCCCCCTCCCCCCCGTAGATCGGTCCAAATGGTGCTGCCAGGGCGGACGTATTTCTGGACCAACCCTAAGAGCGTGGCTACTGAACGGTCTTCAACGAATTCAAGGATACTTTTCTTTGCATTGGTGTCGTAAAGGCCAACGACCCATTGTTCAGGGACGACGCGACCACGATGGTATTTTCGTGAGCTTGGACGTGAACTATTCATTCGTCAACTTGGACGACGATCCCCTGCCCTTCAAGTAGTAGGTCATTAGGAACTTGGAGGAGTTTCCATGCCTCCCATTCCTCGCCGAGGGAAACATTGCTACCTGTCCACAGTCAATGATCTTGACAGGTCAGGCTCTCACAAACGACTGGCGCACAGTGTTTCCGGATTGACTTCAACCCCCCTAACTTCTTTCCGTGGCGCTGTTGCCTGCAGTGACGTGAGAGACATCTAGTCTTTATCATATTCACCGATGACGTGCTTATGCGTTTCACGAGGAGCGTAACAGTAGAGGTGTAAGTGGGTCGAGTCGTAAGATCCCGTTTTGAGTACGACAGATACGAAGCAGTACGACACGGCCTGCGTAAGCAGAAAGCGATTATTATGTAATATGAAAATTGAAAAGGCTGCTGGAATTCATATCGACTCGGGCCGAAACTGTACCATCTGGCGGATAGGGTCATGGAAATATTATAGAAATATAAGTAAAGAGGTGCTTGGAAGGACACAGAGTCTCTCTCCCCCCCCCCCCAACCTTCCTGGTAGTCCATCCAGTAGATGGACTACAAACTTCATCATAGAATTGTGAAATTTTCATTAGGGTCTTCCATGAATGGAAGAAAAACATTGGGGAAAAACTTTGAATGGGTCCAAAGCTCTATTCATTCATTACCGTATCTACCTGCTCTCCTTCGTCGTCTTTTTCCGTTCCATCTGGAGGATGATTCTCGATGTGTCTCTTGTAGAGACGAATGAAAGAATTCCCTGGTTGGCGATCAGCTGCCGCACAATGCGATCTGGTGATATTTTTCGCTCCTTCTTCGATGCATGATAACAGTTCATGTATTTTCATGGGATGGGCCTTATATGTCCCTGAAAGAATGAAAATTAAAACGTAGTTTGGGGAAAATGTTCCATGGCCGACAAAAAAATTACATTATTTGAAACCACAGACACCCAAGCAGTATAATAATGGCAATCTTCAATGTCAAAGCTAGCCACCATCAATATTATAATGCTCTTTGCGTCCCGCGAGACTTCATCCTAATTTCCTGCGAATGTGCAGGTTGTGAGGGAATTCGTCCACCTAAATTAAATCTGCTCCCTCTGCCACTTCCAGCAGTTCGTGTTCCACAACGTACCAGTAACTGAAAATTGATTGATATTGATAATAGTGTCGGGAATGTTAATTTAAGCCCTGGACAAACGATCAATTTCTCTATGGTCGAGAGGCCGATGTGTGACATCCTTGAAGGGTCCTGTGACGTCATTTTCGACCTGCTTCTAGGTCGACCTCTTTTTAGGAACACTTTCTTTGCCATTTTCAATGAAATTTACTGGAGCGTATGCTTGAGCTAGCTGAGCCCTAGTCCATGCTGAAGCCTGATATTGATTGTTGCAGTCACTCCTTCCTGATTCGGCCAGAAACGAGGAGAGAAATCGTGCCATCACCTGGGTCGAGTAGCCCGTCCGTCGTGATGGAAATGACGATCGTCGGCACGACGTCCGCTGCTCGGATCGGCTGAGCAGCAGTGAGCGTTCGTGCGTCTCGGTCGCGATCCTCGAAGAACGCCCGGGTTTCTTCCTGCCGTCGGTCGTTTTCGTTCCTCGGATCGGAACCTCGACGGGAAATACGGGACGCAACGACGAAGTACGACGATTATTTGAGGCCGCCGCATGAAAACGGAAGGACAAACGCTGCTACGTGCAATGCTGCGAAGGGAAGGGAGTTGCTCCGAAAGGGTGACGGTTGACCCGATTCTTATCGCTAGAATGGAATCGGAGGCAGATGTCTATCTGCAGAGGAGGAGGGAAGGGGAGGCTTGGCCCAACGGTCAGGATGTAGGCGGGGCTTCCTGGGTACAAAGGCCTCTCTGGGACGCATCTTCAACTCATTCAGTCCTGGTCTCTGGGGTTGGCGCATCTGCTTCCGCGTCACGTGATTCCCCTCAGCTCATCATATCGGTGGTGGCTTTTGCTCGACAAATGCATGGATAGGTAATGCGACCTTATTGAGGGGGATATATAGCAAGGATGGGGGAATGTGATGTTGGAACTTGCTGGCGACCAGCGCTATCTCTGGGGAAAGGAGGAACGGGCTGGGGGCCAGCGCCGTCTCTGGGGTAACTGTGGCACTGGCCCGTGACCAGCGCTATCGGGAAAGACGTTGATATAGAAGGTACCTGAAGGGATAGCATCTCTCACAGCAAAAACAAAGTGTACAGGGAAAAAAAAAAATCAGCCTTCGTTTTTTTTTCCATGATTCTATAAGTACAGTACAACCTTTTCCAAGCAGTACGATTGGCGAAACGTCATGTTGTTCATTGACTCAAATGTTCAAATCGCTGGGTAGTTTTTTGAGCAGGGCAGTACCCGTAAAACAGGGTCTGTTTCGGTTTTACCGGGACGATCTGGTCACCCTACCCCAGCAGCATGTAACGTTCAGTCAACGTTGTTTCAATGTTGTGTTACTTGACCAGATGCCCCTGCAGCCTCAGCAAAGGCTTAAATTATTTCTTTTTTTAAGTCAAAGAAGTGGTGTCCTCTGAATACTTACTATGGAATGGGCAGCTGAATCTTGCGAATTTGCATGAGCATTTCACTTATTTTGCACATTCCGGTTGGCCAACATCAGTAAAAAATTATGAATTTGCTACGTAGAAGTTGTTGGATGACAGAAAACGAAAATTCATCCACAAATAAGGGCCCGTCTAGGAACTGGCGTCTTTACCCTTCTTTCATGTTTCTTAAGTACGAGGGATGGTCGGAAAATAAGATGACTAGGCCTGTGGTTCTGAAATCGGGGAGCTGTGATCGATATTAGCATGATGAGTGCATTCGCAAGTTCAAGGTTGGCGACTCTGAGAGTTGTAGGGCGAGGCCAGTGTCGTAGGGCACGAGCAATGGCAGTCTGAGCATTGCGACTCGCTTGGAAACATCGTCACGCGAAGTTCGCAGTGTTAACCGTTTTCCATGGGCGAAGAACGTGCCAACGGCCGAAATTCATGGACAACTCATAGAAGTGCACGGAGACATCGTCACGAACCGGCAGAACGTGGCAGAATGGTGCTAGCAGTTTCGAAATGGCCGGACGAACGTTAATGACGCCGGAGTGTTCTCCCGAGCACATCCACGACCCATGTCAATATCGTGCGAATCGACGAGGTCATCCAAGAGAACGGACGGAAAACCTCAGAATAGGTACCACCACAATGCTTGCGTGACAGGTTCTATCTGATTGGAAAGAAAGTTCTCGGAATTTCTTGAATATCCAGTACAATTTTTTTCCAGAGCATGCTAGAATGTTCTGCGTGTGTTTATAAGTAGGTCGTGTCCTTCGGCATACAACCGTATAACAGCCCTGGTGTTCTCCAGCCATGAACCAGCCCTACCCTCTTACTAAGGAGNGTAATAATTGTTCATGAAATTCCGAGAACTTTCTTTCCAATCAGATAATCTGAAAGCTATTTATACCTACAAACCTCGTCTCGCTACTTTCCGATCATCCCTCGTGTTTTAGATCCGGAATAGAGATTTAAATTCTCTTAATTCCAAGTAACGGCCGGAACCAACGAGCCCGACCCTTCCCCCCCTCCTGTCCTCCGAAAGTTTGGTCATGGGCTAATAAGAAGAGACCGGGAGGGGGAAACTGAGGCTTTCCAGGCGTGGGCCCAGACACTTCGCGTTGCCGTTGGTTAAGCGGAATGACGTCACTGCGGGAACATGTAGAGCTCTTCGTTCGATGCAGCATGCCTTGACACATGCCACTCAAAGTATTCCCCTACCTTATTCGCGAATTTCGCTCGTCGCTGAAGTCTTTAATTTCGGATGGGGATTACCAGTGATGGACTTTGATTTTTACATAAATTGAGGTCTCACCGCAACGGGTGTGAAGGACCGTGATTTGTAAAGTAGATCGACAAGCGCAACAATACATATTTGAGATGAAGACAAAATACAGGGTGGCCACAAATTCGCGATTTGGAGGGTTTTAAATTTTTTATCGAGAACACAACGGAAAACAGTTTCCCAACATTCAAGTTTTTTCTCCGCATTGATAAAATGTCAATTTTACCGCTAGTGGGGTGACGATCGGACGAACAGTAATGGCGGAGTTAAGTGGAAGTGAACGTGCATTTTTCTGTTTCGCATATGAAGATACGCGTTCTGCTACAGTTGTACAGCGTCGTTTTCGGACGAAGTTTGCAAAGAACCCTCCTAGCAGGTCAGCAATTGTCCGATGGCATTTGCAATTTACCGAGATGGGGTGTGTTATCATAGGAAACCTGGTCAAGGTCGACCGTCGCTGCAAGAACAAATGGTGGAAACGGTGCGGGATGCTTTCACGCGCAGATTGCCAATAGGTGGGATGTGTGTGACCAAAGGAGCCCACAATGAGCACCTGCGACAACATGATAAAACTTGGGTATTGAGAGACTGTTTTGTAGTGGATAAGTTTTCCATATGTGTTCTCCAAAAAGGAATAACAAGCCCTACAAATCGTCCGCTAATTTATGGCCACCCTGTATTTCATTGCATGATCACAAGCTAACCTATCCTTGACCACTTATTTTCTGGACCGAAACAACTCAAGACTCACCTTCAGAGGAGCTCACTCTGACCAACTCAGACGTTCCTTTTTTCATTTTATGCGATGTATAGGGTGGCGCAAAAGTCTCTATGCATTTTTTATTAGCTACACTTCCCTCACGTAATTAGCGAAGCAAAGACTGGTCATACCCGCTGATTTGGAGGATGATATTTGTTAAAACTTGAAGGAAAAAAACCTGAAATAATTTTGGAATCATAGTCTCTTTTCACCTGATTCTGTATCTCCTATTTTAATTCATGGAAGTTGACTCTCTCCAACCATTCCAACCGGAAGGGAACTGTCAGAGACACTTATGTTTTCCATTATTTGGAAATTCAGCCTATCGATTGGACAAGGATCCTGATTAGAAAAGGCCTGAGAATTATTCATACGATACCCTTACATTTCCTGTCTCAGCATACCAGAGTAGGCAGGCCAGGCCTAATTTTCATTCAAAGTTGGCATGAGAAATTTGCGTCCTTGTGTATTGAAGGAGCAATGGGGTGGCCTGGTGGCTTCGAGTGAGTCAATATTCTTTCCATATTGAAAGTTATTAGCAATTGGACTCAGATTAGCTCTATCTGCGGGCGCTTGGGCTTGGGAAATTAATTCCAACTTTGCGTATTGTGACGTAGGTCAGGAGCTGCGTTCTGATTGGCCAGGATAGTAACCCGTAGCTGCGTTCTGATTGACCAGGATGGTAGCCCGGTGCTGCGTTCTGATTGGTAGGTGGGGTGACCAGGATGGTTGCCCGGTGCTGCGTTCCGATTGGTAGGTGGGGTGGCCAGGATTTGCGTTGTGATTGGCCAGGATGGTAGCCCGGTGCTGCGTTCTGATTGGTAGGCGGGGTGGCCAGGAATTGCATTCTGATTGGTAGGCAGGGTAGGCAGGAAATGCGATCTGATTGGCCAGGATAGTAACCCGGAGCTGCGTTGTGATTGGCCAGGATGGTAGAATCAGAACGCAGCTCCGGGCGAGCTGCGTTCTGATTGGTAGGCGGGGTGGCCAGGAACTGCGTTCTGATTGGTCAGCGACGGTCTGTGTGTTGATCCCCAAATCCGACGCGTCGGTGGAATCCGTGGAGACGAACGATGCATTCCTCGAGGGCGAGTGCTTTGGGGGAACCGATACGAGGCCGAGACGGATGCCAGTTCGCGAAGCACGGATTTCGTTCGTCCGAGTCCTCGTTCTCGATGAGCAAACCGTGTCTCGTTTGAATGCAAGTAGCGTGTCTCCCGACTCCCGCCTCAGATACCGGAATGCCTACTTGGAGTTCTACGAGCGACCGGTCCCGGACGACTCGCTCCGAGCTCCACGGAGTTCTTTCGGACGCAGTCGCTCCTTCCGCGTTTCTTCCAGGTCCGTCGGTCTTCGTGCTCGTATTTTGTCTCGTACTTGCGCGACTCGATACGAGCGATCTCGATGAGGTGTGAAATGAGGAATTGGAGGTTTCAGGCGATGCAATACGTGCAATTCGTTGCACTTAGCCTGACCAGTCGTGACTCTTTCGAGTGAATCGGGCTAAAAAGGAGCAATTCCAAGGATACAAAAACGGAAAATTCTACTTGAAAACTTTCTTTTCTGTCGATCTGTACTTGTCTCTATTGGTCAACCCTGGTTACTATTAAATAGTGAGATTCAGGGAAGGTCACAATGGGTCGAAATTGTTTCGATTGTTGTTATATTGTTAGTATGTACGCAAGTAACCACCTTAAGGGATGAAACTCGAGATTTCAAGTCATTATGGATCCACATGATACTTTTGTCCCACCCGCAACGAAAGTTACAGGTGGGACAAACTTTGCACATGTTTAAAATTGGATTAATTTGTAAATATTGCATACACATGTTGCATATCGATAGAAAGCTCTTTTTAAGAACTTGCATTTGGTCCCTTACTGAATCTTATCAAGCTCATGATATCTCTGAAACGGTTTAACTAAGGATGCTACAATTTTGGAGACTGGAGACGATCGAAGAAAGAACTGCTTTCTTCCTCCGATCGTCTCCAGTCGGTTTCAGTTTTTTTTTTCTGCGGGACTAAAGGTGGTGCATCTGATAGGAGATGCAACGGCTCGAACGAGTGGATTTTCTTCCATCGGGAGTTTCTAGGCGAAACGTCCCGACGGAGACGCGAGACGAGCCGTAGCCAACATTTTGGAAGCTTCCTTTGCTCCGATGCCGGCTGGAAAACGCGCGAGGATCCACTTTTCATTTCCCTCCCCGAAGTTGGCCTTCGCAGCCTTTCGTATTTCGAAATCCGATGCAAGAGAAGGAGTCGGCGAGAAGACTCTTCTCCTTCCCGAAGAAAGAAGTGGGAGACGGCACGAAAACGTGGAATCGGTACTCGGAGTCGCTCCGTCGTCGCGTCGAGACGGTGGGTGTGCATTCTTGCCGGTCTTTTCGGCACGCGCGGTGCGTCGCGACGGGGTCTTCGATGCCGATCCGTCGCGGGCGCCGAGGATCGAGGAGGATGCCTTTCGCCGTCTGCTGCCGTTTCTTCTGGGGCCCGAGCGGAGCCGTCGTCCGACGAGGAGAACGTCTCGAGCGTGGAGAAGGGGGAGAGTGGGTCCCGTGGGAGGCCCGTCCGTCGCAGACGGAGGAGTTGCATTTTCTCGTCGTTGCATCGAACGCCGGCGCTGCCGGTTCCGTCGTGCGACGTCTCGGCGCTCTGGCGTCGGGGGGCGGCGAAAGGAAGGAGGGGACGGGGATGCCGGAGATCGTCTCACCGAGTCCCAGTGCGGAACGATTCGCGAGCTGCGGCTCTCCTGCACGAGACGGCGAGCGTCGCTCGGGAGGTGCCAGCCCCGGCTCTCGCGGTCGTCCTTGCGGAGACACTCGTTCGTTTCACTCGATTTCGTCGCGGGTTTTGGGTGTCTGGAGCGGTGAGGAGTTTCGCGTCGTGGCGTGTGTCCCTTGCAGAATCGGTATTCGAGCGGTCCGTGCGACGAGTCCAAACATCTTTCCGAAATCCTACACGTGCTTCTGGTGAGTTTCGACTGCTCCTTAGACTTCTCCACTGAATGACTGGAATGGATCTTCGATGGGTTCGACGAACCCGACTCTGGCCTCGAGGTCGACGGACGGAATGGGTCGGGATTTTTTTCTGCAGTTTCTCGAGGGTAACGGAAATGGAGCCGATTCCGCCGATCGTTTCCTTTTGCTTACAGCCGTGATACGGAGCTACCATGCGGTCGGAGGATTTCGGAGGAGGACCGCGAGCGCTCGGGTCGGTCTCGTCGTTCGGTTCTCGACGGGAAAACGGTGACGTTCGGTCTCGACCGAAATTTAAATCGCCGTTCCGCTTCGAAGGACGCGTCGGCCGAGGCCGATGCGCCGTTCGCCGAGTTCGAAGTCGGGAGATGGAGATCGAGGAAGTGGAAGGGCCCTCGTCGAAGAGGAAACGGGGAGATGCCGAGTGCAGAAAGGGAGCAGGAGGACCCAGCTTTCGTCCCTGCCGATCGCCTCAACGTGTCCCAATTTTCTCATCTTTCTCGTTGCTCCCGTCGCCTGATGGAGCTCATGTGCCGAAGCATGGAATAGCTTTTTTTTTCATTTACCGTTTCCTTCTCGCTTGACAAATTTGTGCCGTTTTTTCATTACCCTCGTTGATGATTTTGGATACTCTCGAAACAGGAATAAGACGTATTTTCAAAATATTGCTCTGGTTCTTTCCTGGCACGAGTACAAAGACCTCGTGACATTCCGTCGCGAGTCGTGATACCACGATCGATTTTAATCAAAAGTTACTTTCTATAGGTCATCGGTTAAATGGGCAAAGAGGAGGATATAAGATATTATTAATATTCGAATCGTTGTCCCCCTCGGGACTGTGATGTGAATATTAATTCCTAAATTCCGGGACCGTTCCAACATGTATGAAAAATTCTGAAACCCGGGAAACTAAGAATTCGTGAGGAATACTACCAAAGAGTTCCTATGAAAAAAGGAAAGAAAGGTGAGACAATAAGAAGAAACCAAACCGTTTCAGATTTCTTCAAACATTCGGCACCTCGATTTCCGAGACAGAAAAAAAAAAAATCTGGTAAAACTGCCTCTTCTCTCATCTGGGAATGGCACGAGCCGCGTCCCCGGTGCACACCCGTCCCCGAGCCATCGTTTCCCGCAACGACAGCCCTCGATACGACGCCGACTCTTTCCCCCGGAACGAACGTTCGCCACGACCCGATGAAAGGTGTCACGGCGCCACCTTCGCGAGCCGCCATCATTTGTACGCGCGTGCTTTTGCGGCAAGTGGCGTGCATGCTGCAACCCTCATCCAGGAAGATACGCAGGGACGCACGTGTTGCCACGGTGGGAGGTGACTCGCGGACGAGTTCGGCGTATCGGGGGGAATCGAGGTGGTGATACGAGCTTCACGTCTTTACGTCATGGCCAAGTGCGAACCGGCCAGATGGGCTTGCTTCTCTCCACTCGGAAGGAAAGAGAGACTTTTCCAAAAAAATTGGAACTTTCTCCCACTGCTTTCAGTATCCTCTGCCGTCGAGTTTTCGCTAAATGACACTTCTTTTGCGATATTCTATGCCCGATCTTCACGATCTCCAGGAAAAAGTGCACGATCGTACCTTAATTACACGCATTTAAATGCGGCTCCTGTCGACCGACACGGGTCGATGCCTCCGTCAGGCGCAGGAACAGGCGTGATGCGATCGCAGCACGGGAAACGGCATCGTTCACTTGCATCATCCGTGCTCGCATCCCCCGCCACACGCACGTTCCCCCTATCACGCACGTTCCGCACGTGTCGAATCCTCGGCTCTCGTAGGCCGTGCAGCCGACGACCGAGGTGGAGGGACGAATAGAGACGAGGGCTGACCCTTCTGCACTTCCGTCGAGAGGGAGGAAAATAATCATTTCGCTTCCATCTGGGAACACGTATTCTTTCGTTTTGTCTCATTATTTCTTTATATCCGATTTCATCATAGGCCTGTTTTAGCTTGGGTATCTCTGGACACTTCGTCGGGCAACGTAATCAAAGGAAATAACAGCCAACACGGATTCGGTGGTAAATACGAATCTATTCGAATTCCCAGGAGCCTCCGAAGGAGCCTCGCGAATCACACAAAACAGGTGGAAATGAAATATCCATAAAAATCCAGATATATCTTCCGTGTTCTCATCGTCCAAGCAATCGCACTGATTTTGTTCTCTCTCGAGGAGAAAAAGGAAAAAAAAGAAACAGTAAATAGCCACAGCAGCGGAAGGCACCAAGTTACGAATGCGATCGAAATCACACACTCGAGACCTGCTCAGACGTCACGGGGCGGTGTTGCCGAGTCCCAAACGGGTCGTGGCACGCAAGATCACTGGGAGGTTCGCTTCCCCGGTCGTCATACGTCGAACGCATGGACACCAAGCAGTTTCTTCGGCAAGTCACGGTGTCGCATTACGATCGACGCACTGGAGTCCTCACCCCTAACTGGATGCACCATGTCTGCCGCCAGAACCTCCTCTCCCTCTGTCTCTCTCCATGCCTCTCTGGTTTCCCGGTCCGGATGGGGGTCGATGAGGTCTTGGGGTCCCGATTCGGCCATCCTCGAGGATTTTTGGGTAGGTGTCGATCGTTGGGACCTCACCGGTCCGGGGGGGAGGTATGCAGATCGAAGCACCATCACGATGATGAATATTTAAAAATAAAAATAGGAGCTAAAGGTATGGTGGGCCCCGCTGCCATGTGGTGGACCGTTACATAGCCCCCGCCACACCACGGTGAGATCCTCCCAACACCAGGGCTGGCAGAGTGCAAAACCCTGGTGAAGCTAATGACATAGCCATGGGAAGGTGTCCCATGACTAAGGAGTGCCGACGAGTCTTTTTCCAGACACAGACGAGTCTGGAAACAGACTCGCATGAGTCTGGAAAAAGACTCGTACACCACGCCAGGATCCCTCCCATTTTTCTTTTTTAGTTTTAGATGTTACTTCTACTTATCTTTAATGAAAGAGAGCGGCCATTTAATAATAAGCAACCTGTTTTTTAGTAGGTAAGATGGTTGGGGCAAATTAATTTTAGGTCCACCAATTAAAAAACCTACAAAATTATGAATTACAATGCTTGAAGTGTTTAATTTACAGAGTTTAATAGAATTCATATTAGATTTACATACTACAATAATATAGTTAAGAGATATGAGCCCCAAAGGAAGAGTTGTATCCCGGTGCCAGCTGGCCAGAAGGGCCTTAAGGGACGCGCTGGCGAAAAAAAAGTTAAAAAAAAACATTTAATATACAATCGAAAAAAAGTTAAATAGTAAGATCTAGGTTTGGCCGCAAAAAAAAGAATTAAAAAAATTAGATCAGAAAAAATGGCAAAATTAGGCAACGCATAAAAAAAAGAGCATAGAAAAAAAGTATCATGAGAAAAAATGAATTAATGAAAAACAAGCAAAAAAAACAAATTAACAAAAATAAAAACACATGCTACATTTCAAGTCCAGTTTAGGCCACTCATCGCCATTATACAACACACATACAATACAAAATTTAAAAAATTGACAAATAATGTAAAACATGAAATAAAATTCAATCCGGTTTAGGCCACAGATAATAGCAACATAAAATAACAAAAATAACGAAAAATTCACAAACATGACATCACAAAACCAAATGCAAGCTATAATAGGACGAAAAGAAAAAATAAACTTTTCGCTGGAGGTAGGAGAGGTCCGGCGAAGAATTGTCGTCCTCTTGAAATGGCTCCTCCAGGTCCCGACGTCCTCTCGCGAACTAAGAAAACACAGGGGAAATCATCAGATTCAAGGAAGAATTTGTCAACTTCAGCAATGGGAGGTCATTGAAGGAACTTTCCAAACCTGGTGATTACTTGCTGGAACGAAGAGTCTAAAGGGATGAGTGAAGTCCCCCTACTAAAGGAAAGGAGGAAGAATACATGATGCATTAGTAAAAAATGTCAAGAGTCAAATATTTAAACGGATAAAATTCAAAAGGAAAGAACGTTATTCAAATGGCACAGAGCAAAAGAAGAGGGTAATAATGATCTAAATTAATTAAGACTAATAATAATAAAGGAAAAAACCACACAAAAGCAAGACATGCAAATCAAAAACACATTGAACAAAAGAAGCAAATGAAGGACATGAAATTTAAAAAGATACGGACGGGAATACAATTAAATAAATAGGGAGGGAAACAAGCAGAACAAAGGCACACACTAGAAAAGGAAATAAAAAAAAATTCAAAACAAAATGGGAATTGTGGCCTAAACCGGACTTAAAACAGAAAGAAAATAATTAAACATGGAGAATCAAAGCAAAAACAAAAAAGACTACAATAGGAAATTGGAGTAAATTAAAAAGGAAACTTTGTTGATGGAGATAGGAGAAGTCCGGCGAAGAATTGTCGTCCTCTTGAAATGGCTCCTCCAGGTCCCGACGTCCTCTCGCGAACTAAGAAAACACAGGGGAAATCATCAGATTCAAGGAAGAATTTGGCAACTTCAGCAATGGGAGGTCATTGAAGGAACTTTCCAAACCTGGTGATAGCTTGCTGGAACGGAGAGTCTAAAGGGATGAGTGAAGTCCCCCTACTAAAGGAAAAGAGGAAGAATACATGATGCATTAGTAAAAAATGTCAAGAGTAAAATATTTAAATGGATAAAATTCTTTAATTAAAGAACGTCATTAAAATGGCACAGAGCAAAAAAAGAGGGTAATAATGATCTAAAAAATTAAATAAGACTAATAATAACAAGGGACAAAATTACACAAAAGCAAGACATGCAAAGTAAAAACACGAAGAAAAGGAGCAAATGAAGGACATGAAATTTAAAAAGATACGGACGGGAATACAATAAAATAAATTGGGAGGGAAACAAGCAGAACAAGGACACACACTAGAAAAGCAAATGAACAAAAACACAAAACAAAATGGGAATTGTGGCCTATACCGGACTTGAAAAGTTAAGTCATCTGTAATGGTCTGCCCCATAATCGGTGCAACCGTTCATGGGACAGCCCAAAAGCAGACTGAGGGAGGGAGACAATGAAATACTTGCGCGGGCGAGGTTACTTTGGATGCGCGCCTTTTTTTTGTTCTCGCCCAGAGGCAGGTTCGCTCTCGACCTTGGAAACAGTAAGGCTTGAAGGTGATGCCCTCTGATTCGAGATTGCAGACTAGACGGGTCTGCTTGGCAACTTAGGGACCGTTAGGAGGACCCCAACGAGCGATAGACATCTGTCAACGAAATGAGACCTGGATTTTCGTCACAAGTCATTCTTATCAGATCTAGGATTTGGAAATGAATGGTGTTGCAGAAGGAAATATTCCGGGAAGCTATTACCTAAAACTGAAAATGTGGAGGCATGAATTAAAACTCTTATATGATGGTTTTGGGCGGGGGACCTTTGTCTTTGGAGGAAATATTGAAGATGAATGGATGTCTGTAGATTAGAATCTTTACTTTGGAAAACATCATTTCCTTTCAAATCAATTCTTTACAAGCGAACCAGCGACCGCTATACTATGGGAGAAGTCTCCGAGTCATTTTCCTGGGAGTGCCCGTTGAGATCGGGGTGATTTTTTGCATTGACTCCTTCAGACGATTCGCTTCTGTCGATCTTGTGAGAAATCTTCCGTGAATTTTCACTCACGTGTTTCTTGTGACTCACTCCTAGATGGTGCCATTCCCTCCTTCATCATATCATCTCGCAATTCATCCACTCCTCCCTCCTCACATCTTCATCTACACAAAAGTGGAGATTCAATACGGTTTAATTGCAGCCAGAGATGAAAAGGTCATTAATGCTTCCTCACATTCTCAAAGTTTCGGCATATTGACAATCTCACCCTCATGTGACTTGGAGTAACTGGAAGCGAGACGAAATTCCCGAATACACATCCTCATATCTCAACAAAGTGATTGTTCTTATCTTTGTCAAATGTGACATAAGAATAATATGCGAGGAATAGATCTACTTGACAAGGGGAACCTTACTCTCACCATACGAAGTGCAAGAATTGCCAGGAGTCTCCTTGAGTCATGTTATGTCTCTCAACAAATGAATTAATTAGAATGGCTTCATTCCTTAGGCTTTTAAGTGGGAAATTATCTAGTAGAGGACGAAAGCTTCCGCAGAACAATTTGTTAGCATTTAGGGAATCGGAATACGTACAGCGGCGGAAAGAGCGCGACCTCACTTATATTACGGGAACTTCATATCTCTTGAATGAACGGCTAGATGTCAGGCCAGATGGAAGGCCACAAGGGGATTCCATCTAAGAACATCCAATGGAAGACCATAAGAAGTTGCCCTTGTAAGTTTCTTTGCTGGACGTCCAATGAATGCTCAATGAAGGACTGACACATCTTTCGTTCGTAATGTCGAAATCTAAATGAAATCATGCACTGGTCCAATTATTGATATAATGCCACATTCTCTGCATATTGATTGAAGTTATTTGGTTGCGACCTAAGACAGGAGATAAGAAGATCCATGGCGATGGCATCCTGTGTACATCCGACGGAGGACCGCCTCTCCAGAGGCGGTCCTCCGTTATGTCATCTTATGTCATCTCCTTATGTCATCTCCCCAAGTAGACACGGGTGATCCAAAACTCGTTCATGGACAGTCCAGAGGCGGTCGTCCTTTGGGTGTACGTAGGATGGCGTCGCCATGGATCGATATCTTCTTATGCATTTTCAGCGTTATTCGAGCAGAATTTTCCCTACATGGAACACTCAATTTGTTCCTTTTCATTGAATGAAGGTTTTATGGAATGGCGTTACGAGCATCCGATCGTGGGATTTATTTTGTTCTTTTTTTTCCCTTTTTTGATACCTGGGGGTTAATATCGCTGCACCCCTCAATGGTCATCCAAAAGCTTTCCCAAAGGAATCTCCAATGGATCCTCAGAGACGGATTAATTAATTTTTTTCGAGAGAGGTAACATGGCTCAAGGAGACTCCTGGCAATTTTTGCACATTGCATGAGAGTGAGGTTTCCCTTGTGAAGTAACTCTGTTCCTTCCCCATAAGAATCATGTCGGGAATAGAATAAGAATAGGAAATGGGGGGGTTTCACCTGGCAGAGGAAGCAACTGAACTCAGGCCCCACATTTTCCGAACATCTGCTGTCCGCTGAACCGCGCCACAGTGGGGCTGAGTTGCTTATCTGGGTGTGGGGTAGGGGGCTAGAACCGAACCAGGAAGACTTAAGCTCCCTCCCCTCGTAACGCCATTGGTTCTAGTGGTACCTCTATTCCAGCTCACTTGGAAGCATTTTTCAGAGAGGCTCCTCATACCTTCACTGTTGAGAATTGAATTCATACCCGTCTGGGGGATAGAGAATGGAGAAAGCACTACTTCCAGTGGATCCGTTTCACTTGACGATCTGACCTGGACACTATAGCAAAGTTCTTCCGAAGATGGAGACTCCGCCCAGACCCAACTAAAACATCGATCACCACCTTCCACCTCGACAACCGCGCCGCTAAAGCGACTCTTCGTGTCTCCTTCTGCGACCATCGAGTAAATAATGAGGCCATACCCAAATATATCGGCGTTACCCTGGACCGCAGCCTCACCTGCAGACCCCACTTAGAAAGAACGGGCTACTATGTGAAGGCCAGGGTCAGCATCGTGCGCAAACTGGCCGGAACCTTGTAGGGTGCCGGGGAAGTGCGCACAGTACGAACAGCGTCACTAGCGCTGGTTTACTCGTCTGCAGAATGCTGTGCTCCAGTTTGTTCGAGCAGTGAACACACCAAGGGCTTGGACGTCCAACTCAACGCATAAATTACTGATTACCGGGTCTCTCAAATCATTCCTGTCTTCCATATTCCACCTGGTATCTTTCCTTCACCTTCCTAGGAAAGTTGCTAGCTGTCCACTATTTCCCACGAATGCGTACTGAGTTTATATGTATCTAAAAATGATAGCCACTAAATTGAGAATATTCTTTGGCATGCTTCATGAGTTGAAGGTACTTGAAAACTGTGCAGAGTGTAGGATCCATGTCATCTCGGTATACCGAGTAACAGACTAAAGGCTTCTCCATATCCAGGAACGTGGAGACAGTCAGCCAGTTTTTATTTACGAAGCCAGGCTTCAGGAGATTACAGTTTTTCCCAATTGTTAAAGTCCTATTTCATATCTCAATGGACATTTTTCCAGAACTCCAAAATCCAAAACTGTAATAACTTCCTGTTCTGAAGAACTCTGAGCACATTTTGTATTGGATTAGGCGTGTCAACGAAACGGGAATAAGGACATTTCACTTACAGTTTTTCCCAATTGCTAACGTCCGTTTCTCAAAATTACACTTCCGTTTTCAAAACAATTTGAACAAATCCCTGAACTCTGCAATCTTTCCACAAAACTTAACACCCGATTTCATTGCTAACGTACGAAAAGCGAAACTCGAAGTGCGATTTTCATATCTTCACGGACCTTTTTCGAAACTTAACGTACGGAAAAGGATAAGAAGGCCGATTCGACGAGCGCCAAGGATGGATGCATGGATGACGACTACAATCCATTGGCCTATACTCCAACAAGTATTTACTTACGATTAATTTCTGTTATTACCAGCTAAAAAGGGTTGAAAAGGGAATTGCAGCCCCGAGTTTAGCCTCGTTGGCTGCTTCAGGAGTACGTACGTCGTGCATGGGTGAAAATTGTTGCTTATTGCCTCGAGCTGATCACATCCGTCAGCCATTTTATGGTCATTTTTGTTTGCCATAGGTTACAAAAGTTGTATGACCTTGGGGCCCATTTTCGTTCATAGATATGAGTGCTAATTGCGAAAATCTCATGTTATGATCGCCAAATCTTTCCAACTTAGGCTCGCTCAATTGGCTCGTAGAGGGGTTTTCGACCGGATGAAACGCCCTGTACTCTTTTTGAATGCTGACGAGGGATGCATTTTTTTTTTGCAGCCTCCTAGGAACTTACAACCCAGATAGGATCGTGTCTTATTGGTATAGGAAGCGATTTCTGCCATTTTTTAATGCATAAAAATGCATGTTTTTACACTTTTCTCAACATGTACATATTTACGTTTATATGCGCATATTTATGCATGCTTCGGTAATTTTTAT
>CAJPEV010000420.1:37455-123618 GCA_905338385.1 Darwinula stevensoni
GAGTTTTGCCGATGGTGCGTTAAGTTTTGACTCCAGGTACGTTAGAAATTGATCGTAGGACGTTCTGTTGTCCCTTTTGGAGAGCGGAAATTGAATCTCGACAGCAGTACGCACAGTTTTGACAGGGGTACGTTAAGTTTTGAAAGTATTACATTATCACATTATTGCCTTTCCGTATTCGGAGGAATTATTTTCCCGGTCTGCTTCTTGGCTGTCCATAGACGTTCCTAACCCCGTACGTTAGAATATCGAAGAACGTACTTTGATTTTGACAAAGGGACGCCCTTTTGACTGCCGGACGCATAGATATGAGGAAAGAGCGCCGCGTTTTGCGGATCGTACGTTAAGTTTCGAAAAATGTCCATCGAGATATGAAATAGGACTTTAACAATTGGGAAAAACTGTAAGTTCTAAATCGCATCCTTGTTATTAACTAACAAATTATGTCATGCATGCCCTTGAAAACGGAAGGCTAGGGTCGCTTATGCTATGCTAGGTTCAACCATTTACTCTGCAGAGGTTAAGGAGACGGAGCACGCGATGGGGCCATCTTCACCAGATGTGTTTTCTTTTCCAGTGAGCGTGAAATAAACGAAATCGTCATGAGACTTCAGACAGCCTAGGCATCTCCAAGCCGTTACTTGGTGAATAAAAATGAAAAAAGCATTTTCATGAGCAAGATGCGTTCGTCCGTGAAGACTTCCTAAAAGGAGAAGAAAAGAAAGAGAATGAAAAAGCATTTATTCAGAGAAAATTCCTCTCCTCTGCATGGATTCATGCTCCATAAAAATCTGAAAAGTCCAGGAAAAGGAAAAGGAGGCCAGAAAATAGTGTTAGCTCAAGCAGAAACGGACAGTATCAAACACAGCACTGGGTTTGGATTATAACAACCACATTCGAGAATCTCACAGAGGAAAATTTACACTCTTCTTTCCCATTCATTTCAGGTTATCACATAAAATATAACAATTCTCTTTCCAAAATATAACGATTTGCAACACAACAGCACCAAAACATTTTATAATGAAAACATATGATCACACAGCACATGCACAGCGAAGGAGCGTCCATAGAGCAACAAAAATTTCCCAAGATGAAGAAAAATCACACATAATACATCATGCCAGCTCTGATGTTTTTATGGATGGAGACTGCCCTTGCAGCATGTTCCAGGTCTGCATCTCCAATCTGGTTTCCTTCTTGATGTAAGTAGCTAATGAATAAATCCAAATGGACATTCTTTCAAATTTGCAATTCAACTACAATTTTGCAGAGCACAGACTTATATATATCTCTCAAAAGTTCTGCCAGTAGCCCACAAGTCGTCATCAGAGGTGGCCGCAAAGTGCTACTTTGGGGCTACTGGCAGAACTTTTGAGAAATCCCTCGTATAGACCCAGTTGCTACAGCATCATCCTGAAATTGTCAGAGTTCATCTAAAACTTCACGAACCCATTGAAATATAGTGGAAAAAGATGTCCAGCAGACATTGTGAAATTGAATAAGAACAATTTTTGCAAAACTTTACAGGCATGCCCCTGTCAAGTCTTTCCAGAGTTATATAGAGGTCCATGTACCTTCATATAAGGAAGACCAAGAGCATTTATCATTACTAGTGTATTGAAGCCCATGGAGGTGTGTGATAATCATTCATCATTCATTCATGTTGTTTTTTACTTTCTTTCGACCTCATTTGTCTTAGAAAATCTATATATCCTAAATCAAGAGGAACTAAGAGACCTTCTAACCATAAGAAACCTCTCGTGATTGGTGAGCGAAAATTTGAGCAACAAACGAGGAAAAGAGGGCAATATCCACTCAAGCTCAGGAAAAGCATGAAGATTTTTCTTGGAATAGTGTAATAAATACAATTTTCTAAATGTAGTATACCTGTCATGATGGGAGCGAGCACGGAATGCTGCCAGGTGAGCATAATAGACTGGAGTAGGATATGACACACTTCTTGTGCATCGTGCATAGGTGTGACACAAAAAGTAACTCAGCTTCTGGATCTCATCAGATGAGAAGTTATTGTCATCATAGAGCACATGATAGTGGGTCGGTTTACTCGTTCCCTGGAAGGAAAATCAGTATGAGCATCAACCTTTACTCCAAAAACTTCTCATGAAATCATCATAGATAAAATAAATTTCCTTTCATACCTGTATCCCTTCATGGCTGCAAAGGTAATAATCGAACTCAGTGGGATGGGTGATGATGTCATCAACAACTGTGCCAGGTGGGACATTCTTCATCTTCCCAGTTCCATCTTTGGGATTCTCAGGGAAGAACCTAGTATGGTGACGCTTTTGAACCACCACCATTGTCATTTTTGGCTCATAGCCAGATTCCAGTTCCTTGCATGCCTGTTGGATTCTGTACATCTCTATCATCATCACCATCTCGAACTGGCCCTCTGACACTCCATCTCGAAAGTATATGATTCTTCTTGGCTTCTGCTTTCTATTGAAGGAATAGAAGCTGAGCAGGAGTTTCTTGACAATATCTTTGAAGTTGTCAATAGTCTCTGTGGTGGGTGGCTGAACCTGAATCACTTGTGAATACAGGGTTGCATTCACATCCAGACTCCCAAGGACCTGTCAACCACCACCAGTATATTGGAATGAACAGAGCTCATGAGATGTGCCATGAAGTTATCCGCAGTGGAGAGAGTTTTGTTTCTTTAAACTCCTAAGAAAATGAATCAGATGCATACAGGTAAAAAAAAAAAAAAATCCTGTGTTCCTAGTGGACCACAGCCTCTACTAAAACTGCACATTCTAGTGTGATATTGCTTTAACCCTTCCACATATGAATTTTCCGAACAAAAGGAAAATATGCCTTTTGTAGTTTAGTGTTTAAGGAGGTACTCTGCCTTAGCAGTTGCATGTTTCACCACTAAAAAGCAACATTAAAGAGATTACTTGCCAGTGAGTTGACTGCATACACAAAAAATTTCAAGGTATGTTTACCATAGCCAAAAATTTTGCCATCCACTATAGTGGACACCATGCATGAAAGGGTTAAAGATTACTTGGATGTGATGCCTTGTATGATGTGGTAACAAGCTATTTTCAAGTTTGCTGCTAAATGCACAATATCTTTGTTCAGTAGTGTGCCCAGGAAATCCAAATGGGGGGGGTTCTTATATTAAAAAACTGATAACCCACCCTGCTTTTCTGGCTAAGTAAAAAAGTTTGTGAGAATCGAACCTGTAAAATTGACCCCAAGGGGAAGGTTATGACCCCCAAAATCACACCACTTGGGCACACCACTGACTGTTCTACTGCCATCAAATGCTGCCTAACAACCACTATGACCTTTTTTTCCCTAATTGTCTGTTCAGTTTCTGAACTACCTGTTTGTGGTTCATAAAATTGGTCCAAATCCACAACCTCGTGATTCACATTTTCATGCTACTGTTACACACAATAAAAAAAACACATGCCACCTTCCAAATAGTTTGCACACCTGAAATCAGGAAAAGAACAAGCTCTGAAATGATACCACATACAGTAGGTGCTGCAATCCCCTGGGAAAAATTTAACATCCTGCCTGAAGATAAATAAATGACAAATGGCTCAACAAAAAAAACATACTTTTTAGGAGCTAAATTTTCATCATCTCTGAACAACACATATAAATGCCATGAATTCCATCCTTGATCATGATCTGGAGTAGTCTGAGGGATGAGATGCAATGCCAATGCCCTTGCTCCAATGTTTTCTTTGTTTCCCCTGTTCTTGAACAGTTTCCTACATGCTTAGGTATCAGCAATTGTCAAATAAAGCAATATCGATCCCATGCTATGTGTCATGAAAAGTGAAACACTCATGCCTATAAGTTATACTATCTTCCATTCACTGGTGATGTGCCCATTCAAAATGTAAGCACTATGGTCACTGATTGACTTTGACTTAGAATACAGAACCCTTCATGTTTTGGATGAATGATAAGAAAAACAACGAACAATTCTCAAATAACATTACTCACAGCAGCAATGGAGGGCTTAACGTCTCTCTGACCGGGTGCAGGATGAGTCACATCTGCACCAATTACCATCACTGGCTCTTTGAATATCCCAGGCCTAAAGAGAAATCAAAGACCATTTGAAATAGAAATCATTTCTTCAACACCATATTTGAAAACAAAAAAAAAATTAAACTTCAAACAAAGATTCACAATATGGCTAATGAAAATTCTTACCTGAGATCACAGATGTTGTTAATTTCAACATTCCTTCCACCAAGTTTGGAGTTGACTTTGAAGAGGAGATTGCGAATCACCTGAGGGTTAGGACCCTGTCCAGTTTCTCTCCCTTTAGCATTCCTCAGGGCTGTCCCCTGGGTCATCACCCCAAACTCATTCTCTCCCAGTCTCTTCATATCCACTATGGATCAATTCATTACTTTTCCTTTTTATTCTCACTTCTTTGCCTGCATTATCAAGAGTTGTATTATGAGAAACATACTGTAAACAGGGTCTCCTTTCTTGGAAAAGACAAACCAAATGAGCTCAACATCCTTGAAGTCAGAAAACAGTCTCTTCATTGTGTCCATTCGATTATTACACATAATGATGTTAATTGGGTCCTGAATGTTCATTCCCACTTCCTGTCCCATCCTTATGACAGCTTCTACGAAGAGCCTAAAACCAAGATGACACAATACTGCTCATGACAGGGAGGAGGGCAATAGTGCAAAAGATCAAAGCCAAAATGATACTTTTTGATACTGAGAATGGAGGTTGGGAAGAGAAAAATTATTTTTGAAAACATTAATCATCAATTGGCAATTGACAACAAAAACATGTACAATGATGTTATTTTATCATTTTCACTGCCTATGCATCAAATGACAGCATTATGCTTTTATCTACAGACTAGTAATAACATTTTCTCTAAAATACAATCCAGCATGATTTCCACAAACATAGCGGATATGATTTTGACATCCAAAACATGTTTGCCTGAAAAAAGTAGCATCACATTTACAGCAGGCAAGCAGCTACAAGAATGAAAGATGAGTCATGTAGCGCCCACCATGACTTATCGCCTCCACCCCTAGTCAGATGCCAGGCTACGGTTCGAAGGGGTTGAAATTAATTGCTACTTCCCCTCTACATGTGTCCTTTCATCATTAACAAAGGAGAATGACAGAAAATTAAGACAGCGACAAATGAGGACAGACTGGCGGCCTTCATGAAATCTGTGGATTTGCCGCGATTCCGCTGTCAAGAGGGATCAGAGGTCGACCACTTTCCCCCAAATCTCCTGAATCCATTTTTGGTAACATCCTTCCAGCTTTCCGACCCTTCAGCGTATGAGTTTACCGTAACATGGACAGTCATGGAGAAGAGTATATAAAATTCTACTTGGAAGGTGGAGAGGAGGAGGAGGTAGAGGTTGGTGAAGGGTTCCGAACTTCGCTGCTGCTGCTATCATCAGGCACCGGGTTAGGGTCCCTGTTGGCAAATCAGAGCCTTGCTATTTCTACTCGGTAGGAGCCGAGGTGCCTAAGTGCCGGTTGTAGCTGGGCTTGGGTGGATCTGGTTGGGGCCAGATTCTGTTCCTTGCTGATTGGAGCCAAAAGGGACATATAGAAATAGCAAGGCCAAAAGCAGATTGTGGGCGTGTGGAGGGTTGGAGCCCGAGCAACCCCTTCCGGTTTTGTTGTTTAGCCATGATTGAACAAATCACGAGACCTCGCGAAAGTGCTGCATCGAGGGGGTGGGCTGAATCATTTTCTTGTTCGTAGAAATTCTACATTCTTCTTCTCATTCGTATTCTACGTATTCTTTTTTGTTCATTCATCTTTAAAAGCGAAAGCTGTGTCGATTGCGAAGTTGTGCTGAGGAGGTTTTGTACAAATCTCATTTTTGGTACTTTGTCGATGAGAGAATAGAATAGAATAAACGAAATCCTGTGAAAACCCAGTCTGTTGGAATCATTGTCTAATGGCCACTGATTCCGTCCGACCAATACGAACCATCCTAAAAAGACAATTTCTAATATCCTTCTTTTTTCCATTTTTAATTTTCTTGTTTCACGACAGTCAAGGTAGTTTGCGGGTAGCTATTAAAGTACAGAGACGTATGAGTAATACTACCGGCCACGCCAGACGACCGCAAGTGTTACAGTCATACGTATACCTTGACATTAATGTAAAATACTAATGCCTCACAAATTACATGAACTCACCCACAAAAAACCCAGCCATGAAGAAGATTCATTCAAAGACTCACCAGGCTGCTTTCTGGTCAAAGTAAGGACAAAAAGAAACAAGGATCCATTTGCTGAGACTCTTGCCATCCACAAATTTGCAATTCCGCATGTCCCATTTACCTTCTTTTGGCTTTACAAGTTTGGAGTCCTGCATGGAAATGTTTAAAACCCAAAAAAAAATAAATTCTTTTAGAAAATACAGCTGAGATGTTATGAAACTCGGCCAAGTAGATGTAGCCCTACCTTATATTTCAACTCTGGGGGATCCAGGAGTCTTCCTGAGACTTTCTGGAGTTGATCAGCCACAGAGATACCAAAATATTCCAGGTGTTCATTCCCTTGAATACCTGACTGTCTCATCTGTTGCAAGGGAAACAGAAGAATGTATAAATATAAAATCTCAAAGATCCTACCAAACACCTCCAAGCTATTGACAAAAAGCAATACAGACATTTAGAGCTCAGTTACAGTACGTGGGTCAGATGGAGAGGTCTAAAAGAGAGAAAAAGTGAAAGCTTTTGGATTGATTCTGGCCGATATTTGATTATCAAAATGCTTTAGGAATAATGTATGTGTATTTAGAATAAATATGAAAGTAATTGTAGACAACTACAGACAAAATAACTAATGCAAAATGTGCACTGGTTATCTTGTCTGTAGTTGTCACGTTGTCAACACCAAGAATATATACAGTTGGGTGCAATAGAATTCAAATAGTAAAAACATAAAGTGCAGGATCAATTATTCAATTTATATCAGCAGGTTGGAAAAATATTGACTGACTCTGAAAAAATTAGGACTCTAGCCATTTACGTTATTAATGGAACTAACAGATCTCTCAACAATCATCCGGCGCTCTGCTGGTGGCTTGGCTGTGTGCTTGATCATAGCTGCTGCCTGCTCCTCATCAAGCTTCCTGGCTTGCTGTCCTCTCACAACGTTACAGACCTGAGAAAATACATCAAATACATCAATGAAATCAATGTAAATACATCATGACAAAAATGTTGCAGTCAAGCAGAGTCCCAGCACTCATGAATGAGCACTTATGTCTTGACCTTGAGAGACTGTCATTTGATATGACAAACCTCAACAGGGATGTAGATAGTCTTTTTCTTGGAGCCCACCCAAACACAAGGGAGGTTGGGATACTTGAGACCTTGTCCGTATGTACTGCGCCAGAACTCAGCCACTGTCATTGGCTTCCCATCACAATTGAAACTGTAACACAAAGGGATTGCCAAAAATGGCACTCTGGTTATTGGAGAGGAGGAGATTTGAGGAAATGTAGCTTACACTTCCTTGTCAGCTCGTGCTCTCCTCACTTCATTGATGGAATAGCGTCTCTTTGCTCCTTTAGGTCCCTGGGTGTACCATATTTTTACACCTATAGTAAAAGAACTTAAGATTGAATACCATCACAAATGTGCTTTCTGAGTTGATAGTAAATCAGGGAAGGCCCTTAAGTGACATGATCTGAATATCATACTTCTAGGCATCAGATTTGGCATTGTCAATACATGTCACAGAGAGCAAAACATATGCAAGTCGTTCTCAAAAAAGTTTAATTTCTACATTCCTTCTTCACATAAAACTACAAGTCATTTAAGTTTAGTTGTGCCAGAGGTTGAGTATCAGCTGAGTCCAAAGTTATCAGATAATCTTCAGACAGATTCTCCTCCTCTACTGTTCCCACATTTTCATTTATCAGGATATCTTGTTTCATATGGAAAAGAGCAATAGACCTTAGAAGGGCAATAGAAGACCCATAGACTAAAATACACCGACTGTAGGAGATATGTTGTCCATGCCACCATGTTTTACAGCAGGTAAAGTAATTGACAAAAAAAAAATACAAAAAAAAGAAGGGAAGAGCAGAATGAAAGAGAAGTATTCCATGTAATACAGCAGATCTTCTGCAAGTGAAGATTTCTCAAGATTATAGCTAAAAGCACCCAGGACTTGATGCATTGATCCTGTAGAATCACATGAAAGGATATTCCGCTTTCAATGGCAAACATCATGTCCTGCAGCCCTATTGAGTTTTATCCAGCTTTCAGGTCTAGCCAGTCCAGCCATTTTTTATTTTTGATTTGTTGAAGAAGTATTACTTCCCAGAGACAAATGACTGAATGGCATATTATGGAGGTGGAGCATGTGATAGACATCAGCAGTAACTTCACAATTCAAAGGAGCACAACAGCCAATGGACTGAGGTAAATGGCAAACATGACTTCGCACCAGAGTGACTCGAGTATGGCTAATATAGACCTACTTATAATGACTGTATCCACAAAAGAGAATATTCAGAAAGGGAAGGAAGAAGTGGAATGAATGTTTGAGTCAAGTGAAAAATTGACAAACTCAAGTAAAAAACACAATGCTATTGAATAATAGTTCCATATTGGTTTACCATTGGTTGAAGTCCTTGGACATGTCAACATTGGTTTCTTCACTTGCTATGCCATCACCCAAAAGAACCCACCTTTTAATTTGCTGTTGAGTTTCTGGAAATCTTCTCCTCTTAGAGACCTTGTTTTTAAATCTGGTGGCTGGGAAGCACCTCTTGTGTACACAGTCAGCAGCTCCTCAATGTGTTTTATTAGAGGTATTTCACTCATAAAGCCCTTGAAAGCAACTGCAAAAATAAAATTATACAGCGTTTTTCACATGAGTTAGACACTTTTTCACTTGACTTCAACACCCATGCATGAGGAATGTCCCATGCACGTGTGTCTGAGTCAAGTGAAAAATTGTCTACCTCAAGTGAAAAACACCGTAGAATGAATGTAATTCTATTTGATGCGCAAAGGAAGCTTCACTAAACATGGACCTGAGAGTTGGGCATTAATGGAACTAACCATCCATGTTGAGGAAATAGCAGGTCCATCCTGGTCGAACTGAGGTGTAGAAGCCTTGCCAACATTCTACTCCACTTCCAAGATGCACAGTTCTTTCTGTAGAAGAGAAATAGGACCTTGCAGCTGGAACATACCTACCAATGGAAGAAATAAAATGCTATGCACAAACCATAAAACAAGAATTGCAATGCAGGGTAGTTTACATAGTATAACAAGGCAATATCAATCAAGATAAACAACTTATGGGTTTCAGTTCCTAGTTTCTGAAGAAGACAACAAAATTTTATCCTCCACCCTCTAAATCCATGTCCCATCCACTGGGCACTGGCCAATCACTGCTCCTGCATTTACAGCTTGCGCTGGATTTCCCAAGCTTAATATACCTATCTTTCTCAACTTTTCTCCCCTTTCTAAAGGTATTGGCCACATACAAAGAAAATTTATAGATGCTTGCATTCTTTGCTATGAAAGCCAGTACTGTAGGTATTATTATTGCATAATAATATTGATTTAAAAAAAATAATGGGGATATGCTATCGGAAAGTAAAGACTCTTGCAACTGAAGGGCCTTTCTGGGACTTATGGGCTCAGAAGATCATCCAGAGATAGCACATGATCTCCTAGGTAATCCATGAGCCCAGCCACCATAGATAATGTGATTCTTTTCAACATTTCTGTTTCCTTACATATACTTCCATATCTACCTCTCCAAAATTAGCAGATCACAGGTATAGACAATAACTATAGGTAATTACAAGTTTATATATGCTCATATATGCATGATAAAGAGCAGTGGATGCTGATGAATGACTGATATAGAAGCCTGGCAGGATGCCTCATTGGGGGACATACATCATAATAAAATAAAAAATAGCATGGAGGTATTGCATCAAATCCTCATTGAACTGAAGATCTTGGAAGCACAGTATAGAACTTGAGTGGTTCTAACATCTAGGACAGCCAGATTTCAAGCACAACTTTTCAAATGCAATATGCTTCATGTTGACAAAACCAGTGAAAGGAGTAAATCCTTATGATGAAATTCCATTTCACTCCTTTGAAAAGTGTGAAAAGCTGGGTGAGTCATAATATCCCAATGAAATACATCTCAATTGTGAATACTGATTTTGATCTGATCTGCACCTTCACATTCCAGACAAGCTTTGACACATGAACAGAATGTGGTCAGTCAATGAGCTTCCTGTCATGGACATTCTCATTCTCATGATAACACCTGAGGGTACGATAAATTATGTCCCTCTCATATTCACTGGACTGGAATCACCAAAAGAAGCTCCTTGAGTTCTGGCCACTCTCAAAGCGCCCATAACAACAACCAGAAAAAAACACAAGATTGAACTTTCATTCACTGCTATATACATGTTGCTTGGCTGATAACAGAATGATTTACAGATATCTTGAATCCTATTAACTTATTTTGAAAATAGTATTACTATGACTCAACCTATATAACTTGAACAAGCAACTCTTCATCAAAAGCATTGTTACTGAAAATAGAATTAACTCACACAAGACTGCAAGTACATCATCATAATACATGCTAATGGAGCATCTTATAATTCTGGCTAATAGTGAGGATGACTGGTATCTTGCCTTTTGAACTCAGGAGCTTGTCTGAAGATGATGTCAAGGGCCTGAAGTGCAGTCTGAGGGCGATCCAGGGATGTTCCTTCATTCAAATATGTGAACAGTGCTTCCATGTCTACATCTGCTGCATATTGCATCCTTACATTGAATTCCCTCATGCGTTCTTCTTCAGGGTCCATTATGTTAATCAACTAGAAAAAAACACCAAAAAATCTAAATAAAATAAAAAACATACAAAAGATTAAATTTTGTGTATATTCACAGAAAGGTAAAGTGATGTCACCCATGGTAAAGATGGCATGTATATTTCTTTAAGTAAAAAAAACTTTCATGGTTATGTTAAAATATCTCATTTTATCAAACACAAAATAACACTTAACACATTGGTGACGGGCCCCGAGAAACCTCGTAGTACGCTCGCGAGCGTACTACGAGATTTCTCAGGGCCCATCACCAATGTGTTAAGTGTCATTGCCAGGTGACATTCCTACAGAATTCAGGTCTTTCCTATGTGCTATCTTGACAGTGTCTGATAAATCCTCCATTTCTTTCCTTAAAGTAAAACTACCAATTTTCAGACAGTTAAGCTGGCCGAGCTTCAAAATTCACTCTTTCTATCTCAACTGTACAAGCTGGAAGCCTCATTTTTTGTTTCTGGGAGCACAACACGAGGAGGTATAAGTGCTATAAAAGGTGTTGTCCTTCCTAACACTATGACTTCTGATATTGCCTATTACGTGATGTCTAAACTTAAATGTGGAAAAAGTTACGTTCAGACACTTTCACCTTAGTTCAGACACCCCTTTTTAAAGTCTCAATGAGGCATGAAACACATGATTGTGATACAAAGGAATGATATCCTGCTCTCAAAGTATTGGACCTTTTCTCAATATTCTAGTATAGGAGGATTATGATCAAGTGACTGACTTTCATTCTGTGTTCTGGATGAGATAGAAAGATCAAACCTGGTACTAGAAAAGCTGCAATTGCGCAGATTTCAGGTAGTTTTTTTTTGGAGTGGCACATCTTCATAGTTATTTTGTGCTAACAAAACAGAGAGACCAAAACTGAAACTTGGGGCATCAGTACTTATCGAGAAGCAGATTCCAGGAAAAAAAAAAGAACTGCTTTTGGGATGTGTTGCCAGGAAGCACATTTTGGGTGGACCTTCCCCCCAAAAAATTATTTCATTCCTGGGAATCATGGAGACATAAGGGTTAAACCTCAATAAATAGGTACATGCTGGTATGCAGTCATAAGAGAAAATCCTACTTCTGGGATATATCTTCTAGGGGTAATTTTGGGGGGAGTCATAGATTTTAATATGTTTTGCTATGCTGAACTGAGTGCTGTGGATATAGAAACCTGGAATTTGGAACCTAGGTTTCTCTCCAGTCACTAATTTCTGAAAATATCCTTTTGTTATGGTAAATCCTTTAGATGGACATTTTTCATTTGGGTCTTATTTTCAGAATTGTTTTTAAAGCAGAATGGGCAAGCACAGTTTGTGCCATTCAATCGACAAGTCTACATGCTTAATTTTAAAAAATGTCCAACCTCAGGGACACATCCTCACTCTGAATTTTGGAGATACAACTCCTAGAGGCACCTTTTTCTAGCAGATGGGTCCATCGTAAGAAATGCTGGCCTTCCACATGAGCTTTCAGCTCCCCAACTGTCTTTTCCATTTGGACACAATCAGAGCTGGGTACATGATTGCAGTCTAAAGATACCATTCATAATGAATATTTTCTTTACCTTTAGATGTCTTGAAGTATTCCAGTGTCATTAACATGACTAGATACAGGCATATGAATGCAAAACAGCTTACAGTGGGCGCATTCAGTTCCGACCCGAGTTATAACGCGAGTCACGACACGAAACACTGAATGCATCGGGTGATGACGCAGGAACCTGACTCGAGTCACGTGCTATGACCCGATCTCTGAGATCGAGTCATTATCGTCGGGTCATCACTCCAAACATGGCGACATCCATGGAAGATGATCTTGAAGACCATTCTGTACCTCTTCACAATTTTCTCATTTCAACTCCCTCTATTGTTGCTACTACACAGAAAAGCAACTAAAATTCGCTGGTTAAATGACCCAATGCATTCAGAAGATGTTAACGTGGGCTATGCCCTGAGTCATGACTCGCCCAGTTAGATCGAGTCACAACTGAATGCGCCCAGTAATGCCAAGAACAACAGTGAATAATCCCCTTCTGTTCCTCAGCGGATATCCATGAGGAACACAGGTGACCTATTCCTTTCTATCACTTTTGTTACCTTGATTTTGCTCCTTTCATCCATGCAACTATCTTTACCTATGACAAAATAGTGCAACAACCAAAAGTGCATGCAATGCTTTGTCCACAACCATTTTGGCCATGACAAGAAGGCCAGTAACCAATAAAAATAGCCCAGAGTATAAGTTAAAATGATCCCATAAAAGTTGTGCAAAGGTTGATATAATGCTCAAGACAAGTTGCATGCTTGGACATGAGTTGGATTGACTTGTTTGTCAATTGCTTGTTAAAGTGACTTGTAACGATTCAACTTACCCATCCACACCAAAAATATTTGCTGGTCTCCAACATAAGCAAACTAAAAATTGTAACTGAAAAAAAATATATTCACTAAAATTACCCAATGCAAGTAATTATGCCAATTACTGTTGTATCCACAAGGCTGAGGAAAGGTCTTACAAGCAGGACATGAAGCAATCCACTTACAAGAACATCAGATGGAACTTGTATTCGTTTTTTGATGAAGAAATTCTTGTTGCCATCATAAGCAGGGTAATGGCCTTGGAATTCTGGCCTGGTTTCAAACACCTGCCTCATCACATCTCTAGGAAGAGCAACAAACTCTTTGGTGCAGGCCTAAGCAAAAGTGCTGAGTGCAATTTTTCATCAATGATGAATGAAATTTATTGCTGGAGTTATATTCACTTGAGCTTCCTCCTATAAGCTGCTTATTCATAGCTGGTCTTATCTGTGCTTTACAAAGGTTTTTACTTCAATCTGCTTCCTTGTACTTCTGAGCTCAATGCCTGTTCTGGATGGCTAACAGGAAGCTGCAATTTAACTCTTCAGCAATCCTCAAGGGGGAGTTCTTTGCTTCCATAAATTGTGACATTGCCTATCACATTGGCAGGAGTCTTCTTGGACTCTAAACCTAAGATTGCATATCCGTCATATGGTTAGACTCTCACATGCTGACATCCCTCATGTGAATCTTCAAGGCTTCATTTCTATGCTTTGCCAATTATGAGAAAATCAATCAAAAAATGGAGAACAGAATTTTAAAATGCTGCCTTTCAAGTACAGCCCAGCAATCATGTTGCTATGCATGAATATTTGGCTGGGTTTTTACAGTATGCAGCAAAAAAATGGCTACACTCATGTCCAGATTTACCTCATCAAGAACTAAAACTAGGAGAGATTAAAAAAAAAAAAAATTTACTTAATTATAAATAGTTGATTTAACATCTGACAATATATTTTACTCAATATGTGCACCATCAGCCTTGATCACAGCCTCCAAATGGCCTCTGAAGGCTGAGCACATCTTGATGATGTAGTCCTCCTTCATGTTGGACCAGGCCTTCATGATGGAGGACTTCAGGGCTGCCACATATGAGTGGGGTTTGTTGCAGGCAGCCTCCTCTAAAAACGTCCACATGCTGTAGTCCAGGGGATTAAGATCTGGGGAGCTGGGGGGCCACATATCCTTGTCCCAGGACACCAAGTTGACCTCCAGCCACTTCTGGGTTTTCTTCGCAGTGTGGGCAGGGGCCCTGTCCTGCTGGAAGACATAGTTGGTGTCCAGAGGGTAGATGGACTTGATCCAAGGCTTGACAGACTTTTCCAGGATGTCAATGTACACTTTAGTGTCGACCTTGAGGCCCTGCTCAATGAAGACTGGGGGCATTTTCTTACCATCTGAGGCCACAAGCCCAAAGACCATCACAGAGGCCAGATGCTTGGTCTTGAAGGTGAACCTGATGTGCTCAGGGACATCCTCAGGCCTCTGGTTGCTGATGTAGCAGTCATGGCAGCTGTTGGGGGCATGGTTGATGCAAAAGAGCTTCTCATCTATGAAGAAAATCACTAGTTTTCTCTTTTGAAGATCTGGAGGAGCTTCCAGCTTCTTGCTACTCTCTTAGCCTTGGATGTCTCATTTAGGAGCTGTCTCTTACCCCTCACCCTTGACTTGGCTCCCAAATCCTCTTTGACAATCCTCCTGACTGTCCTCTCCCTCACGTTCATCTCCTTGGCCATCCTCCTCATGGAGTGGATGGGGTTATGCTGGATTTTTCCTTTTATGGCTCTGATCATCGCCGGAGTCCTTGCTGAACATGGCCTTCCACTTCCAGGCTTCCTCTTGACACTGCCCATGGCCTTAAATTTGTTGAGGACCTTGTACACAGTGACCCCGTGGATGTTCAGGGCCTTGGCAATCTTGGTGGGGGTCATCCCAGAGTGAGATAAATTGACAATGGCCTCTCTTTTGGAATCTATTGAGACTAAATGTAAACAAATCTCAAAATCTCAGAACTATTTATAAATAATCACCCAACCTCTACTTAAGAAAAAATTTTTCCAGCCCAGTTCCACTTCTGGACATGAGTGTAGCCATTTTTTCACCACATACTGTATGAATAAGGAAACAAATAATCAAAGCTTGAAGATTATCAACAAAATCAGCCCAAACTCCCTTGAAATACTCATACAGTAAAGACATCTCAGCCTAAGAGGTTAGAGCATCTGCAAAAAGTCAATTGTGCATGAACCACTGGAAACATCACATCCACAATGCTGGTTCTGAGGTCGCACATGCCTGACAAGGTCTTACTAGTACAGTTATTGAATACCTGTCAGAGTAAAGCCTTCAAAGATCATTGCCACATTAAATGCCACCGACCTGAACAATCTTCTGTCCCGTGGCCTTGGTTCTTTACCATCAGGCCTGATGTCCACATCATAATGGTAGATGACTTTAAGACCATGGTCCAGCTTGATTGGAAAGTGGGTGGTACGTAGTGCGATGCGTCGTCCTTCTTTTCCTTTCTCAATGTGTGCAGGTATCCTACTCTTGAGTTCCAGGGCATCCTGTGGCACCTACATATATGACAAGAGTTGGGACATCCACAAGTCATGCCAAACTGGTCTTCCATGAAAGTAAACTAGAGTACTTCAATCTAAGAACAAAGAAGCCTAGACATTGGGCTTTTTCACATGACGTCACAGATCAGGAGACACTGCCTCTGCGCCATGCTGGAGTACAGGCAGACTACATTTGGCATGAACGACAGTGATATTCTGCTCAACTATGGTGAATTTCTTGTATTGATGAGGCTACACCTGCAACACAAGCATATCAATCGAAACCCCCGCTCCTCTGTACTCCAGCATGGCGGATGTATGCTCTGCCCCTCTGTTAAACATCATCTTGTGACAACAATGAAAAAGCCCAATTGAACTCACATCACTGAGAGTCATCTCAAGGAATCTCAGTTTAGCTGCAGCCACTGTAGCTCCACCATCACCTGCAAGAGAGAAAGAACAATTAGAAAGAAACTTTCAAGTTCTCATTCTTCTCTTTTCTCTTTTCCTTCAATTCCTGCAGGATATCAACAAAGCAATGGGTCAGTGTTCCTCATAGATAATCAGAATTAACACATGCAAAAGGAATGTCTGAATATACCAAGTACTTATTTTAAGCTACAATTCAAATTACATCATGACAAACACCATTTGCATATAGTGGTGGGGTGAATGTCTGCCACCACAGGATATGGCCAAGTGCCCAGGAATGCCATTTAGTCTTCCTTCCAATAAAATTCCCCCTTGTGCCTTCTTGCTGCTACAGACCATATAGATGAGTGTATCAAAGAACAAGGACACTTATATCAACTGTCTTCATTTTATTTCCCTAGCAAGGTGCTTTACTCCTTGTTGTTACATTTGTCTTATGGACACACTTGGTTCCACTGGTTTGAGAAACTAGCCAAGAAAATCTACCCAATTTTTCCATGTAGGGACTACTGCTTCTAGCTGGTGACATGAAAATCCTGAGTTACCTTATTGATTAAGTTTTTTATTTCCCATCTCATTTTTAATTGGTTTACAGAATGCATTCAAGAAGACATATTTTTGTGAATAGAGAAAGATTTTTGGTGGCATCTTAGATTTTTCAGAGGCAAACTAAATCTCAATTGCAGAAAATGCTGGATGGCAGGAGCCTTTCCCAAAAATCACTTTAAAGGTCATCTTCAGATAGCAGGGGCCCATTCCTGGCCTCTGCTAAACTTAAATCTAAATCTAAATCTAAATCTAAATCTAAATCTAAATCTTACGCTAAATCTTAGTCTAAAGGGTCAGGGCAAAGAATAGACTTTTTGCTTTTAGACTGCTTTTAGATTTAGATTTAGATTTAAGTTTAGCAGAGGCAAGGAACAGGTCCCAGGTATGGAACTCTTGCTTATTCTTTCACTTTCACTTATTTTAAATGAAAATGTCTTCATTTAATCTTTCTTATTTCAAAGAAAAGGGGTAAGGTTAGGCCAAAAAGCCTGGCTTTAATAATTAGCAAGTTGAATGCTTTTATGGGCATCATGCATGGATGAGAGACCCATTGTTCCATTGATGGGATATTGAACTTTTTTTTTTCAAGTTCTCTGCTATGCTTAATTCACAGGTGAATCTGGCTGTTTTGGACCTCTGATCCACATTACATCCCTTGCCAGCCTACATCCCTCACCTAACATGACCTAGCATTGAGTTTAACAACTGTCATAGTCTGACAACTGATGAAGTGGAATGCCCAGTCAACCCATCCCTTAACTCAAGTCCCTTAACCAAGGAGCTTTTTTGCTGCATACTGGAGAGTGTTTTTGTTATCTACCATGGAGTTTTTTTTTTCTGCCACACATGCTTGTTAGCAGAATATTTCAAAGTATGTGGAGTATTCATGCACCTTTCAGCATCCACTCAGAATTTTGTAGGCAATCTAAATGCAGGGATGCCAAAAGGCAGTGAGCATAGTACTATAGTGGAAACTTTAATGCCAAAATGTGGTCACCATGGTTAAGGGGTTAAATTCAGTACATGATGGGGAGATGGCAGCAATTCCAAATCCTTACCATTTACTGCGGATATGTTCTTGGCAGGTGGCTGCTGCTGCTGCTTCCTAACTGGTTTCTGCTCCTTGTGGTTATCCGCCCGTTCTTGAGCACATGGTTCAGAATGAGGCATTGGTAATAGTTGAATCTCTTTTGGTGGGGCCTGAGGAATATGAACTCCAGGAAATGGTGGTAATGAAGCCTGCAATGATGTTGACTGACCACTTGAAGGCTGCATCACAGGATGGCCTGCACTTGATAGCAATTGTGCTTCTTGGGTCAGCATTGGTTGACCCTTAGGAGATGAAACTGGCAATTGTGGGCCCACACATGAACTTGCAGGTGTTGTTTGGTGGTCCAGTGGAGATGGAAATCCTGTGCCTGATAGGAAGTCTTGGACCAAAGCTGCTTGGCTCAGTCCCTGGACTGAAAATGGCATTGGAGGCTGTAATCCAAATGATAGGGGATTTTGGGGTGGTTGCATGGTATCATGTAAACCTGGTCCTGCACCCTTGGGGTCCTGGAATGAAAGTGCAGAAAGAGAACTTGGTGGTGGCCCAATTGGCTGTTCAAATGCAAATGAGACTGCTGGGGCAGGTTCTTGACACAGGATTGAAGATGGCAGAAGGACTGGTCCATGGGGAGAGGTCAGCTGGAGTCCTCTGGAATGCTGCTTCTCAATTGGTGTGGCTGGCACAGACTGTTGGGTCAAAGGTTCATGGTAAGCACCAGGTTGGGGACCATGGATTTCATGGCCGACCCTCATTTGGTCATCACCTAGAGTGAAATTTTGTGTGTAAATATTATGGTAAACCTCATGGTTTTGCACCTAATGAATGTTATATAAATCTATCTCACTGGAATGCCAAATGTAATAAATTGCATGTAACACTTTTTAAATGACATCCATGATTTTTTCCAAAACGTTTTTTTCTCATGCTTAAGAAATGACATACCAAGTAAATAGGTGGCGCTGCGGACTATATCAGTGCCCTCTATCATATGCATGCCGATAAGAGCATGAAAACACTTTATCTTGCAGCAAGAAAAAAACCTCCTTGACTCATAAACCTCTCTGCCGTTTATCAGCTGAATCTAAATGTCCCTTGAGAAGTTATAGCTAATCAAAATTGGGTGGTGATTTTAGGATAACTCTGTATTTGTAATAATTCCAAATTAAATAACATTTTAAATAGCGTAATGTCTTCAAAATGGACGTAGTTGCTTCTCAAGTCGTGTTCAATCCATAAAATAATTTTAAAGTGTTTCCCCCCCCCCCCCCCCCAAAAAAAAAACATGATCCAGGTGGGGTAAAGTGCTTGATAGTGAATCCTGCCTGAGATGACAAATTGAAAATTTTCTCAACGTTCAGTTTTTCAGAAAAAACACGATGACACTATATGGCTCGAAAGAGCTTTGAATGATCTATCATTCTGTGGAGGAAGCATACCTGGATCTGGAATCAAATAAAAGTTTTTGAAGGTCAAAGTTGACCATATGGCAAAATTTCGGAGCTTAAGCATGCATTGCAGGTTTTTTAAAACTATTTAATACATTAACACAAAATAAATGTATCTTCCGAGTACCCTCATGGAGCATGAAAGACACTCCAAAGCTGGACTCGTTACATGCATTCCCATTGTGGAATTTTTTGTGATGAAAATTAAAGAAATTTAGAAATTTCATGAAAAAGCAACGTTTTCCCAGAGTTGAGTTACAGAAAAACTCATGAGACACTTTTTGCTGGCCAAGCTGATTGCTTGAAAATGAGCTATTACACAGTTTCTTAGCTTCAGTAGTTGAGGAGGTGTTGCATTTGTTAACGAGGTCATTTTACCCTACCATCCAAAACTTCAGAGGGGCGTATCTCAAAGACCGTTGAATATGGACTGCTGCACTTTTGGATATATCAGTTTCTCAATACCCCTAGAAAGCATGATTTTTTTACACCGAAATCCCAGTTGGTGCAGCAACCAATCCCTCAGTAACTGGACCACTTGACCACATATGTTGAATGGTTTGTACCAAACCATTCAACATATGTTTCCGAAGGGAGATGGTTGGTTTCAGAATGACAATGCCCCCCCCACAAATCCAAAGTCGTGGTAGCATTCCTTGCAGATTTGGGCATGCAAGTTCTTGAGTGGCCGGCACCGAGTCCAGACTTCAAACCGATAAATAAATACAAACCTGTAGGCAATTATTAAGCGCAGCATTTGCAAACGAAAGAAACACCCAGCCAACCTTGTTGAGCTTGAAGAGTGTGTCAAAGCAAGGAGTCAAAGCAGTTCCTAAGAAAACTATCAAGAATTTGGTTGACAACAAGCATGCCCCGCCGCATTTAGGTTGTGATTGCGGCAGAGGGTGGACCAACCAAATAATAGTAAATTACTGTCGTGTGAAAAGTAGGGAATTATCAATTGAAATAAAGTTGTTATAACGCATTTGGCAGTTTTATTTTGAAAAATTGGAGTTTTATATAAAGAGAAATTATTTTCGAAAACTTTTGTCAACCCTCTGTAGAAAGTTCCCATAAGCCAATTCAGTAAAAAAAAAAAGTGATGAATAAATGTATAACTTTCAACTAAAAGGATATTGGTACTGACCTCTACCACGACCTCGTCCCCATCCTCGTCCTCGTCCTCCATCATGCCAATGCTCTCGTCCTAGTTGAGAACCTGCCATGAGCAAAAAGTTTACCTAGGGCTTTATTTCATGAATAGCCAGGAAGTACCAGCAGCATGGGCTTCAAATAATAGATGAAATATTAAAATAATTTGATTGCGCCACTTCCATGACTAAATATTCTGAATATATCATATATTCACAGCCATCAGTACAGCTAGGTAAGTTTGTCTGAACCTCCTATTTCTTTATGAAAAGCTGAAATAGGAGTTGTCATGACCTCCTGCAGTTGGATCTAAACTAAAAAGTCTCCAATTATCTGCTAATGAGGTAAACAGTTGACACAGCAGAGAATGTCCATTGACAACTGATCTGGAGGTCAAACTATCAAAAGAACAAAGGATACTGCAAACGACTCATAATTAAAAGTTGTATGATTTATTGCTATCCAAGGCCAAAGAAGAATCTTGACTGTGCATTAAAAACCTGTGTTCCCACAAGAGGTCCAAGTCGACGATACTGAAGTGAAGAAATGAGTGGGAATGGGAGAGGATAACTGTTTATATCATAAAAAAAGAAAACACTTACCCCTTCCTCGAAATCCTTGCCCGACACCTTGAATTTGCTCTCCTCCACCTTCCCGAGAACCTGTTACAAGGAGAAAAGTAATCCAGTGTTTTAGCCAGGAAATTTTCTAAACCAGGCTAGTCAATGCTCATGCTACCCCTGGGTAGCATGGACATTAACAAGCAAAGTTCTTTCCTAACTTTTGACTTATTTCACGCCAGATGTCAGCACGTATAGGTGTACAATAAATTGAAGTAGTTCCAAGACTCCCCTAAGAACCATCTGAGTCGCCATTACATATACAAGATGACGCTGTCAAGTTAATAAATAAAGAAAATAGCCAAGCCAAGGGGTTCAGATAAAGTTCGTTTGCAATAAGCAGCCAACATAGTATCAGATAAGTGCCTTCGCAGCAACCATAAACCTAGTCAAAAGAATGAGAGCAATCAATTTGAGAGTGTGTATAGCAGAGGTGCACAACTCAAAAGACTGTGAGGGTCGCTTGCGAGTTCTACTCACATACTGCGGGCCGCAGTCTGGCTGACCATAGCTATAGCCAACAGGGCAGGAGCCATAGTAGCACTTACAACGCCATTAGTCATGGCGGGCCGCAAACAAGGACCTCGCGGGCAGTATGTTGTGCACCCCTGGTGTATAGTGTCTTTCATTTAAGTTGGACAATTTTTCACTTGACTCGGATACTCATGCAGGGGAGGATCCTCATGCATGCATGTCGAAGTCAAGTGAAAAAATGTCTGCCAGTGTTGTGGTTCCACTTCTTTTTAAAGTATTAATAAAACACGAGGGAATGCGTTAATTACAGTGATATCACTCTCCTCAGCATACTGGTAAAGTCTATGCGAAGATGCTGTTAAAGAGCCTGAGCAATCGTAGGTGAATCAATTCAAGACAAGCAGTACCGATTTTCGCGAAGGGCGCAGCACCACCCACCAGTTCTTCACTGTACGCTTGATTCTCGAGACCTAGGGAGTATGCTATGGAAAACATGCTTTGTGGATCTCGAAAAGGCGCACGACTGTGTGGTTCGAGGGAAGTTGCGAAGAGCAATTTTCCCATGATTTCTTGGTCGCCCATCAGCGATTTAGCTGAAATTTGGCATAGACTTAGCATTTGACCCAAAAACAAAAAATAAAAAAAAATTTATTTCCCAACCAAAGGTTTGTCCATGGAGAGGACACAAAATGCTGACTTCGTCACGGTAACAGAAGCCTAAGATCTTGCCAAGATCCTTTTAATAGTTTGTTGATGGATCCCTTCCTTCAAAAAGTAGTGACACGTAGCGATCTCGTCACTTCCAGTCTTCTCTTCATAAAATGTGCACATCCTTTTTGCGAGTAGCTGGTTTTAAAACGAGCATAGAGCTGACTTCTGATCAATATCAGCTTTCCTAAACTTAACGAGATACTACTGAAGCTAGAACTGTCCATTATAGACCCTCCCTTTGAATTTGGATCATTGATGATTAGCTCCGTTAGAATGGAAGAAAATGCCATCAGTAGCTTGGCCCATCATCTGCCATCTTGGCGAATGATCGGTCGTTAATTACGTCAAGACATGAATTTTTTTTTTTGCCTTAAGCTTCATTAACAGTAATAATTCCAGCAAACGGCCATGAATCTATATTTTAAACTTGAACGACATTCTCGCAACAAATTTCCACCCATTCTAAATCCTGTGCGTCGGCGAGAATGTTGGGCATTCAGTTAGTACAAATCTTTCTGAATGACGTGACGAAAGCGATTGACGCGCAGTATAGTCTCAACCTCCGTTGAGAAGTCCATATATTTAGTTAACTCGTGCGTGTTAACATTTCTCCCTTCAAAAATGGCCTCATAATGGAAGCACTGTTCTCCGGTGACACAGCAAGAAGAAAATGGCTTCATAAGAAATGGCTACTTTACAGGCTCGTCCTTCCCTCCCTAAAGCAACGAATCCAGTGGCAGACTGGATATTTTAGAAGCAGAGTCCTAATACACATTCACAATATCATCACGAAATGATTGCAGTATAGTCAAGGAGTGAGCCACGTTTCCTGTCTGCCTACATCACCCTCTACTCTAATTCTGGATTATCAAAGGCCAGAGGATGGAACTACATCCAATAAATATTTTGGTTCCATACGAAATGATGTGTAGAGAGGATAGCATACCAATGTAGTTGGACTTTCGTGAACAACCACCTCATCTTCCAGTATGGCGAATAAACTCAAAAAGTGGGATGAGGAAGCAATACTTTCCGAACAAGATGTGGTAGGTGCCTCTCCTCGGCTTAATAAGCGTATTGCAGAGAAATTCCAAGTTTAGTTATTAAAGACAGGACCAGATGATAAAAAAAAGAAGCAATCGGAAGATAATGGGGAAAGAGAGGAAATGATCAGAAAAAGAGGTTGAAAAACATTTTGGTAGACGCCTGCACAGGGCTGCGAGAAACTCGCGGTAAGGATTTTCCCGTGTGTGATGCCTCCATACCCTTTTGTTGCCTTGAATTTTCTCTTTGTATTAAAGGGTTGAGCATGTAAACATGTAAACAAAGATCATGTAAACAGACAGAATCATCTCACAGACTCCTTCGTCAAACACTATACAGTAATATCCTTATCGTGAAGGATTCTGTGGTGAGTCATTGTCATTCCCTTCCC
Organism: Darwinula stevensoni; assembly: GCA_905338385.1. Classification (NCBI taxonomy): domain Eukaryota; kingdom Metazoa; phylum Arthropoda; class Ostracoda; order Podocopida; family Darwinulidae; genus Darwinula; species Darwinula stevensoni. The sequence continues at coordinate 61,129 of CAJPEV010000420.1, forward strand.
ACCAAATCCCGTCTCACACTTTCTGATCTCCAGACGGGATTCTTCGGGTGGATTGCATGAAACTGACATTAGCCTAATGCCAGCTTTAAACCTCTATTAGGAGCGGAGTTAAAGCTACTATAGCGAAGATTTTAAATGTGGATTGCACGAAAAGAAATTAGCCTAACGCAGCAATACCTGTAAATTGAGTATTAGTTTAATGCTACGATGACCCTACCTTAAACCTCCATAAGCACCGAAGAGGAACATCCCACTGGCTCGACACACTTCAGTACTGTTTCGTGGATGTCCACGGACGATGATTTTAATATTTATTTATTTTTTCCCGAATGTTTCCGCGGCTGTAAAGAAAGCAAAGTGAATAAGCAGCGAATTGAGTTGATGATCACCCGAGCTCAACTGAAGCACTTGACGCCCACGCCCAGGAGCGTGTGTTCCATGATCGACTTGAAGCAGTACTCTCCTGAAGAGGTATTGCGGATGTAATCAGGAGTTCACACCTCAGGGCATCCATCCTCCTTTCGGTGGACGACATTTGAACCCGATTTACAGGGTTTTTGGAAAGTTATTCCTTTTTTTTATTGTACAAGGTAATAAAGTTTGTCATTTTTGGACTCGAACAATGCTTTTGGTCTAGAAAAAAAAGAAAATTCGGTAAGATTTTATGATTTGAAAGATTTATTTGTTTTTGCAGTAATCCTCCATGGTGCCAACATTGAGGACGACATTTACCGGATCCGTTTAAGTTAACTAATCAGATCTCACGATGGTCCCTTATGGGAATCTGTTTAACCGAGATAAACCTATTCCCATAGATGCCCATTATGAAAACGAATAAATTCAAAGTTAAAGGAATTGGTGCATGTCACCCCGAATCTTCGAAACCGTGCGCAAGTAGCTGCGCAGCATGAGGGGTGGAGGCTGAGAAAATGGGAAGTTGCATCCGAGGCATTCTCCTTTCATCACCATCTCGAGACCATGACGGAGGACTGTACTTTCAGTCAGAAAATGACAAATGTTATCACAATTTGAAAATAGGGAGTGACTTTCTAAACACCGTGGAGAGCGCAGAACGAAGAACTACGCGATACCGCCACTGCTGCAGATCTGCTGCGCTATTCGGTTCTATGGGCGCGGGTCCTTTCAGGTCGTGATCTCCGATACACTCGATATCAACACCTCCACTGCATGTCGCATCGTTCGACTAGTGTTGCCGGCCCGAACGCGCCGCGTCTGCAACACTCGCCGTTCCACTTTGGAACTTTCGCATCAACTCGTAAATGTTGCTTCTTTCGATACAGTTTTCGTAAACTGCCTGAGTCAGCAAAAAATAAAATTGCCATTCGCGCCATATTCAATATTTAAAAAAAAAAGGATCACAAAACGCAACTCTTCCTTCCTGACCCGTAGTCGCCATTTTCGTAACTGTACACACGAGACTAACGTGACTGTACACACGAGACGACAGCAAAGCCAAAGACCACCGTTTTCATGGGGCTGATATTCTAACAAGCAGTACTGTGTGCGTTGCTACTTGTGGCCTTGCTATTTATATATCCTACGTTACGATCGCAATGTCCTGTTACTTTTTGACACCCCCTCGTACTTTTGTGGGCATTGATTAGAAGAAAAAAAAATCAATTTTCGAGCGTTGCCGAAGCGGACGACATTATTGCGGGTCCCTGATATACGTCATCGGAGTCGCTAATGCACATTTGGAAGCGCTAAAGACAGTTAGCTAATGTAACTTTAAATTTATTTGTGCAATGCCTCACTTTAAAGCTCCTTTAGCTAATACAGCTTTAGGCTAATGCTGGCATTAGTTTCGTGCAATCCACCCTTCAATTCTTGTTCTCAACCCCCCGCCCCCTCTCTTTTCGGCTAGATGCAATGTGCACAAAGAATCACGAAATTATTTCGCTTGCAAATTTTTCCCGCATGAGTATGTATATTGGGGATGGTTCAGATCTGCAATCCGATCAGGTCAAAACTGCATGTAAGATACCTTCTTAAATAATTTATCAAAATGCAACTTTTCAGCTTTTGACTCCTACATCGTGGGCAAAATAACATTCGCAGAACCACGGTGTTTATTTTAATTTACTGCCAAGGAGAAGTGATCAAGGTGATCAAAAGTATTTGTAATGTTTTCCAATGCTTAGACAAGGCCTGACTTAACCCTTATAGTGCCAGAGCCGATTAGAGCGACGCTACGAATTTCATTGAAAAAGGCCAGTGTCGAAGAGCTGACGATTAAAGAATTAAGAAATGTTTCTAGTCCGAGCGTTCGATCGTGTTCCTTCTCTGATCTGTTCTCGAAATTTGGACATTTTAGTGCCAGCTCTTCGACTCTGGCATCTTGAAGCGATATTTGTAGCGTCGCTGTAAGCGACTCTGGCACTGTATGGGTTAATATATGAACAGGGAGTTGTCTTTCACTTGTCCCAATGCGTTTTGCTTTTAAGCACCTCCAACTCAAGAGCCTCTCTACGGCAGCAGGACCAACATCTTTTCAACCCTTTCCCTGCCACTCTGGTCGCTGAGATCCAGTCCTAGTCTGGCAGGCTGTTATGCCATCTTTGCGTGCAAACGCATAGGTTTACTTTTTATTTTATTGTGAGCAACTGAGGTAAGCTTTCAAGATGAAATTCGCATATATTGGAAAGGAGATATCAAACACTAACTTCAGAACAATATTTGCCATATGTAAAGTATCTTTCCATGTTTTTAATAGTTCAGTTTTGTATCGTTTCATTTCTTCAGAGCCTTTCCTTTTGATGTGGACGCCATAATCACCGATATGACATAAAAAATTGCAATCAATTTTCCCGTCGAAACCAACGAAATACGGTTATTCAATCAACTTCTATAAGAAGACTAGTTCTTCATCGACATGTCACCAAGTTCTCATAGTTCTAGCTTCATCCAGTAGATGACAATAGCCTTTAGAACAAGAGTTTCTGCTTCGTCCAGAAAACTGGACGTTGCCAGGGAAAGGGTTAAACAGAGTGGCGCGGTACTCCACAGATCTGAATTTGGCTGAAACCATTAGGTCTATAACGAAAGAATGTGTTTAAGAAAGGCTGGTAAAGGGCAACACGTTTTCCTTCCTGTTGTAGCACTAATGGCATGATCTGAGAGAACTCAAGAATATCAATAAGATGTTTCTAGCCCTCTTGAAACCCTACTCTAATTGCTTTTAGGCAGTTGAAAAAGAGGGTGGAAAGAAAGCATACAAAATACTGAGGGGATCATCCCATAAAAGGTTAAACAAACATGGAAACCAAGTTTCCAACACTTTTTTTTTAGAAAAAACCCCCACAACGTACTTGTTCAAATGCCCAAAACGAATCAAAGCACTTGGCAAATGATAAGATTCAAGTCCCATAATGTAGCCGTAAGAATGGAGGTAAGCAGGCCCACGAAAGCATATAAAAGGGAATTTCTGTACATAAGTATGAAAAAATGGAAAAAGAATACAAAGTTGGAACTCTTCCAGTGTTTCCTCCTTTACCTATTTGCTTCCATCGTAGGGATGGAAGATGGATTACAGCTGCAACCCAATAATTTTTTGGAGTAGGATAATCCATAAAAATAAATATTTTTTAAGAATAAAAAGGAGCATTTTGGAGAGAAATACTGCCACCTTCGTGCATGTTGTGTCCACCAGGACCAAGGTCTCCACCATCATGACAAGCCTGAGTTGCTTGTGCTTCTGCACCACTGCTATCCCCAGGGTTTTGTCCTGTTTATTGGACATATAAATTAACATGCAATTTTATGAATTCACAGAAACAACCACTCCACAGCTAACTTCCATTTATTCCAAGCATTTGCACAAAAGTAAAACTTAACACCTAAAAATTCTACAAAAAATGCCCTTCATGAAGAACATGAGGCACAACATGTTTGCCTTTAACCCTCTTGTGCATGCATTTTTCAAGCATAACAAAAATATGCCTTTTTTGGTTTAATGTTTAAGGATGTACTCAACTAGATTATGCGCCCTTGAGCTGACTGCACACACCAAAAGTTTTGAGGTATGTGTGTATGAGTTTGAGGTATTTTGTTGTCCACTACAGTGGACACCATGCATGAAAGGGTTAATAGGCTGAAGATGTGAGTTGAACAACTCACCTCCTCTGGCTCCTCCCTTCTTCTTACGTCCCATTATTCTCAGATGCTTTTATGCACACAACTGCCAAGGGAAATGATAAAAAAAATTCCTTCACAGAAAATGGAAACAACAAATCATGCATAAAAAAAGCAAATGCCCAGATCATGAAACCATGTTTGAAATGTAAGGTTCTTCCTCATGGGGACATAATGTCCCTGGGTGTTAATGAAACACTCAGGAAAATGTCAATGAAATTAGAGATGGATGAAAACTGATCTATGACTGATGTACTATCCCAGGTCCTTACCAATAAGGAATTCATTATCACCAAAGGGAACAAAGACTGATAGCTGATAAAAACAGTATTTTACAATTCTAAATGGAAGCTTTAAGAGGGAAACTGCACTCGAGGTTGTATTATGTCCACTGGATTAAGGCTAGTGAAATATTTCAAAGGTATGGAATACATTGGTGATTACTTCTACAGTCTAAAATGATGGCTTAAAAAAAAAAAAAGGTTCCAAGGCTTTCAAGGGTACGTTAGTGTGCAAGGCCAATGTATGAAGGGTTAAAAAATTTTTGCAGCTGGGGAAATAATGAAAAAATGATTATATGACAACAGAGCCCACATAGTGAGGGCAAGAGAGAGAGAGAGAGAAAGAGAGAGAGAAAATAATAGAGAGGGAAGGGCACTGGCAACAAGAAATGGAAGCCACTCCCAAGCAACCTGTTTTTCCTCCCTTAGCTTCTGGCCTCCTGCCATCTCTATAAGAAACTCTAACATGGTCTTCCACAGACAGTGAATCATTGGGGCTCTACACTAGGCTTATGACATATTCAAAAACACTCTTCCATTCTTCTATTTCTCCTCTTTACTCATAGTTGAAGAGCTGAAAGGAAAAGTGATCTACCAGAAAAGAATTATTTCCTCAACCTCCACATGGAAAGAATGAAAATTCCAGTGACTGTCAAGTTAAAAGTAAGGAAGTGGTATGTGGTGATTGTGCTTTTTTGGTAACTATGTAAAAGACGAACTGATCTATGATTTTCTATGAAAGGATCAAGGTACTATGAGCAAAAACCAACTACACTTTTTTCTGAAATTTTTTGCTGATAGATCACTTACCCTTTCAGCCCTTCAGTTTATAAATTATTATATATTTTGCTTATGCATCATAGTAAAATCAATGGTTCTGGTTGTTACATCAATGCTTTCAAAAATACCACAGTAACAGCCTTAAATTATACTTCCATGGTCTTATTTTTTTTAAATGGGAGTTTGTGAAGAACTGAAATGAAGATTTTGAGAATAAATATCTCCCATTGTTTGATACAGAGTAGATAAGAGAATATAACCACTGAGAAGGAACATCTCTGGCAATTCCTGTATCATGACAGTGCTTTCAATACTAAGGTGAATTTTTTGTCAAACTCATCATGAGAAGCAAAGCTGTCCACCTATTTCTTTTACACATGTTGACCAATGAAAACTATTCCCTTCTTTTTAGAAAACATTTCCAAAATACATTTTTGCAGCCACCTAAATCTAAACCTAAGAAGTTCCATTGATAATGTTCCTATTTTTTCATGAATAAGTATGTTACAACTGAGATAATAAGGATGAGTAAAAACATTTTATGAGAACGAATAACAGCCAACATTTATTCAGAATGACAGCCATTGATCAAGAGTATTCCAAGTATCAAGCAAAAGTGTCCATTAAGATGGAATTCACCGTCTCTTCCTTTTTAAAGGGGTGATGGAAGGACTACTAGTATCACTTCCCCTGTGTCTGGTAGAGCCCTTATTTCGAGTGCCACTTTTCACCGAGTCAGTTTCACTGCTGTCATCTCCTCTATCCAATCCCTTCCTTTTCTTTTTTGACACTGGAGGTGTCTTACTGTCACAACTTTTATCATTATCAGGTGCTTCAGTCTTCACCTTCATCAATGTCCTTTCCTTGATCAAATCCTTGTACTCTTCATCTGGCAAAATGAATTCCCTGGACTCTAAAAATGGGCGAGCTGAGTTTTCAATTCCATCAATGGCAGAGAGATCATACAATGACTCCAAATGCTTCCACACATCACTAGAGTTGACATTCACATTCATTTCTTCATTTAATTTCTTCAGGATCACCATCATGTGGAAATGCTTATTCACTCCTGCTGGCTTCAAGTCTTCCATTGCATAGTAGAGCTTTATCTCAAGCTCTGGAGTCCAGGTGAATCCAGTCTTAATCATAGTTTTGGTCATCTTTCCCCTGGAATCATCAGAAACCTTAGTATGTCTAGCTATGTAGGCTCAAAAATTAGATTAGCAACTCAATCTATTTAAGGTTACCCTAGATGCAGTTATCTCTATTGGAAAAGAGGGTCTCCTTAAATTCCAGATAGCCCCTCACACACCTACCTGTTTTGGAACCTGACTCTTATGGAACTCTTTTAACAATACCTTTTGTCTTCAAGCGCCACAATATTAAGTTACAGCCAAAGGCCTAGTGTTCCAATTTGAAACAGCATTAACCTTTAAAAGGTGGATTTAAATGCTATAAGTGAACCCTGCCTAGTGGGTTTTATTGGCATTCTTTTAAGTACATTTCATTTATCTGATGAAAAAAGGCCTACATCTTTCATTATAATTGTCCAAATAACATGTACATGATGATAGAGAATTAGATGTACAGTATTCTTGGGACTGAGGAGATCCCAGTCATGAACCAAAGAACACTAGAGATTGTGTGAATTCCATTTGTGAGTTAAAGGCTAACAGGGATTAAAGAAAGCTCAATTGTTGTAACTTATGAAAGTCAAGAAAATCTTCATGTGCAATGCTGGGTGATATGAATTGAAAGTAAAATCACAGTAATAAAAAAAAACTATAAGAAAACAGGGATCTAAACAACACCATTCAACACTGCAGGTTGGGCTACTAACCTTAGCGATGAACAAGCAGGTAGAAGGGATATAAAAGGACCTCACACAATATGCAACCCTCCATATGCACAATATGCAATATGCAAGCTCAAGCCTCTTTAAAGTACCTTCACTCTAAAATCCCAGCCAACCTTGAAAGCAATGAGTTAATTATGTGAAAATGAATCATGCAGGTGATGAACATGGTAGAGTCCAAAGTTCAAAGTTAGCATTTGCAGTACAAGTTCAAATTTAAGCCCAGAGGACTCAAGTCATAACCAGCCAGAGCCTAGCAGAGTCCCCCATTCCTTGAATTGGTGAATTTAAGCAAATAATTTTTTTAAATTATTCAAGAAGGCTTATACTGCCAAATTTGTGTAGTTTGGACCTGAAAGATTAAGACCAAAGGCAGTAAGGAAAATACCAAGGGCAGGCTTAATTTCTCCAGGGGGTATGACAGATATTACTGTCCAATCCCACATATTTATGTTACAGTTTATCTGTACCAATATCATTCAACTACAATAGCACAATATGAATGACAATTTAAATATTGCGAACAAACCAAAACCACTCTATGGAAAAAAAAAAAAACATTGATTGTACTTATCCGGTGGATTGAAAACTGCCCACTTAGGTGACTGATAGAACTCATGAAAAAGTGTATAAACCATTCTTCAAAAGTCCAACCATTCCTCCCCCTCCTTTGACTCACTATAACGTTAGACCTTGGCCTAACCCACGAAATGAATTCAGGTCAGGCCTAGGCCAACACTTTCTGCTCATGAGAATCTCAACCCTCGACTCACGGAGCCAACAAGGCCTATAAGGCTCAATCTTGGGGTTTCTCAAACCATATCTTGGATATTTGTAGAGAGACTGCCTCCGAAATTCAAACGCATGATGGACGCCATCATGTTAATTCAGAGATGTCTGTGCACAATACGTCCATGTGCCACCACATTGATCGATCACAGTTTCATTCTCCCCTCATCCCATGAACTACGTACAAATTTGTATCACACATTAAAAACAGAAGTTCCAGGCACCGATACAAAAGCAGAAGCAGTCAGGAATTCCTACATGATTCCATAACAATATCCGGCAACCATTGGGGATGTTACTAATACGCAATTCATTTTTTTCACAGCGAAATGGTGCATTGCTAGCAATATAAAAGGACACGTATATCGCTCTAGAAGTCTCTATCTTTCTTTTGTGGGGCTACCTCCTCCGAAAATACTCCAGGGGGGAGATAAAAAAAAAAGAGATTTCCTGATTTCCCCAACCCCAGGGAGATGAAGCTTCATTTTACTGGAGAGATTCAATATTCACGATGAGGGTGACATCGTTGTGATTTCATCCACATCCGGCTTAGTACTTGGAATGCCGCCTCCACGACCGCCAAATTGTGGAACTTGCCTCAGAAGTCTTCGAGAATGCCGACTACCCATTTCCTTCTCTCTTCCATTCCTGCCAATTTATTTTTGTCGTATTCGAACTCCTAATTCCATTACCGATACGTTTTATTCTGACTGCTCTACAACTACTCCCCTTCCCCATACGAGATCTGGAAGGTACATTTCAGCACAATAAGTTTTTATTTTTATTCAGTCTCGGCATTCTTGGCAAAAGCCTGGAAATAACCTCCAGTATATGCCGACCAATTTCAATTATATTCTGATAACTACAAAGGTCTAACCTTTACAGTACCTAGCCTCTGCTCCCTTCAAGGCCCGAATTTAAATGACCTTTTGAACACCAATTGTGCATATCGTCAAAAAAAGTATTTTCTTTAACAATTTTCAATACATGTTAAAACAAAAACTGTGTTCTTAAAGAAATGCCTATTTTATTACGTGACCAATTCCCATAATTTCAGAAAAAAATAATTGTTTGAATAAAAATCGTAAATCCATCCTCTGATAAAAATTGTCAACATTTCCATGATATGACGTTGCACTGCCATCTCCGCCGACACACTCTACACAACTAAGACGAATACAGAGGGGGTTATCTGCACTCCTACCTTGACCTTCACATGGAGATCTAACAATGTAGAACTAAGTATCAAGATGTGTCATTAGCAAAACAAATTCAGAGCTTATAAGCAACAAGTAAGGCCAACTGTTAGCATTCGAAGAAACAAGAACAAAAGGGGTCAAAAATTTTTATAGAGAAATAATAAAATAAAAAAACATGGGTCTCATAAAAGAACTGATTGCGCAAGGACATAGAAGCATCTCTCTAGAGCACGATATCATTTGTTTGGGTTATAACCCAAGCACGAACGCAATGGACCATGTTACACGATGCCTTGTTTGGCGCGGAATATGTTCCACATTGGTACTTTCAAGGTTTATCGAAGCGTTTGCTTACTTTTCTTCACTGACACATCATTAGCAACAAAAAAAAGGACTTCTTTTTTATTGAGATAGTTCATAAAATAACAATTTTGTGAATGATATATCACCGAGAAAACTGAAATACCCCGTTTGATGAGCTTGTCCAATTTGTGATGAGCTTCTCCGATGCGACCTTTGCGTGATTTTCTTTCTGATGTGGAAGGTTACAACGCATGCATGAGCCATTCCGATTTCGTTGACTGCTTGCTCCTTCTTCATGCAGGCAAGAATTTCGCATATATTTGGATGTGACTTCGTTATCACAAGATTCACCTGGAAGAAGGAGAGATCTGTGCAGAGAGTTGCATTGATTGATGAAAAGGCTTCTGGTGAATTCGCTTACTTTCTGTATATCATGCTTCAACAGAGTTAGTCGTGCGAGTTCCGCTCCTCCCGAAGTGATTCCACAGGTGTCTGCTCAAGCACGGTATGACATCCATCCGTGTCAACCAATATGCATCCGTTTCAGCGATAGTCTTGAGAGAAGAAAAAAAGGCATCATAGATCTTCCTGGTCTTGGGGAGAAGGCCGCAAATGAAGAATTCTGGGTCAGGGACAGGAAAACGCCCACTTGGACAACGATGTGAAAAAAAGGTAGAGTTGATCCCCCCTCCCCGAAAAGCTCAACATTTTTCGTTTCTTCCGCTAAAACGGAGAGGCCGAAGGTAAAGAGAGAGCCCTTATCATTCGCCCTCATCGCGCTCTAAACACCTATTTCCACAAGGCTGCCGACTTACTTGTAGAACCGTTCCAGAAAACGAAACAAAATCATTGGGCCGGTTTCTCGAAGCTTCTAAATCTTTTTAAAATCATTTCTAACTCTTAAACGGACCCTTTCGTTGTCTTTTTCCATGCTAAAACTTTTCTTAAACGCAAGAAAGATTTAGCATAGAAAAAGTTTAGAACTTTCGAGAAACCGCTTTTAAGAAGGAAATAAGAAGATTAGAAATAGCCGTGTTTTAGCACGTTTTAAGAAAAAGAAAAGATTTAGAAGCTTCGAGAAACTGGCCCCTAGAAGGCATGACACTTAACGGTGATGAACGGAGTCCAGATGTACCGATCAGGCTTAATAACAAACATATCATGATACGACAGGTCAAGCTCACCAGTTTATGACTCCCACTCGATAACCACGACAGGGAAATTCATATCTGCGAACTTGAACCTGACATGAACCGCGCGTGCCAGATATCCAGGACGAGATTCGCTTCGGAAGCCATCCTAAGCCATCCTTGAAAGCATTCCATCCCAGGCAGGATGGGATGCTTTCGAGAATGGGGCATGACCCAAAGGGAACAAGAACGTAGCCGCTTGAACCGTTGCTCCTCGTCGAAAAATGAGGCAACGTTACGAGCAGTAAAACGAAATGAAACGATGAAATAAAATAGCATAGAAAAAGTACTTACGTTAATGACGCTCCTCGGACGGACTTAAAAATGGATAACTGCTGGTATCCGAAGCTCTTCTTTATAAACAACCCGAAAAGAGCTTTAGGACAGGAGAAAATAAGCTTTAGCTAACTGCGCCTAGTAACTTATCGTGTGACCAAAGGTGGAGTCGCAGGGGAGGGCAATAAATACGAGGTGGTCGTATGTTTCGTATCGGTTAATCGTAACAATGCAGCTCACAAATCAAGGCAGGTAGAGACTCGTTCACCAGAGAGGCTCAACAAACAATGAGGAACATCTTGGAATAATAATTTAATAAGCTAAGCACTAAAACGCCACTACATTGCTTAGTGCGATCCTCACACTGATCGATGATCGGTACGGAAACCCGCATACAAGTTGCTATATATTGTATACATTGACCGTTCAACATGGTCTCCATGCTGATCGTTGATGGTACTCAAGCGTGGAATGATGTAGAAAACAGCAACGTAAATTTACATCTTTCGAGGAATCGAGAGCTTCTGTTGTTTATTTTTCACCATGGTTCCTATCTTGTGCTGTTTTCTTGCGAAGTTCGCGTCAGTACCACTCTCAGTCTCAGATCCAGACTGTAAACCCCTAGGCAAAAAAAAACTTGTCGCCAGGATGGGCGCAATGCGATGTGAAAACTGTTACCATAGGAACCAAACAACCCTCTGTAATTATGAAATCATTTTTGTATATAAAAAAAAACAGCGCAAACGCCGATGCACCAACTCACGAAAGCGATCATCTCGACTCGCGTTTACCTATGCAGGAAGGAGTGAGAGGCGGAGAACATACAGTGACAGAGACTGCATGCTGTCCACAGCGAGGGAGTCCAAGGACGTCCTCGTCTGCAGATCAGACATCCGAGAAATTCGTCTGTGTGCACACTGACGGATTTCGTCTTTGCACGCTGACGAATCAGGCAAGCGAGTGGAAAGGTGCACGAGATTCCGATAAAAGCCGAGTTAGAAGAGTAGATAAGATCGGGCAACATTCCAGACGGGGGTGGGGCTCGAAGAGCAATCACGCCGCTGAGATACACTTCCTTGGTCGAGGGATGAAATCCCCTTTCATCTATTTTGTCTCTAAAATGTCACATCGGTCGGTTCTTTTCTTGCCGCATTACCTTGCTCTTGTGTGCCTCCATTCTGTTGCGCTCGCATGAATGCAACTTTTGATGGTGACGCTGACAAGTTCTTAGCATTTGCCGATCGCACCTGCAGTCGCCGCTTGCAAAATCACATATGATGACTTCGGAGCCAGCAACGAGAAAATTTCGTTTCGTTGTTTCCCAAAGGATCCTGGTTTACGAAAGACCTGGGCGATCCGGTGTAAATGCGCAGATCCTTCATTAAATTCAGAGGATACACGAATATGCACTGAACATTTCAATGAGGAAAACTTCATCAGAGACTTTAGGCTTGAATTGCTGGGAACCAATAGTAAGTGTTCTTTGCGTGAGACTGCAGCGCATTGCCTCAAGCTTCAATGTTTGTTGCCCCAACCTGAATGGAAAGCAGAGGAAAGAGGAGCCCAGTGCGAAACAACGCGAAATCACAAGTGATTTTTTGGATGAATGCTCTTGTCGGGTACCACCTAAATTTCTCTCAACAGAGGATGCAATAAATTATTCGGTAGGACATTCTCTTGGATCTGGCCTTGAAAACCACAAGGAAGAGATGAAAAATCTGAAAAGAAAATTCACTTGCTCGAGGGGGGAAATAGGATTCTTGCCAGAGCAAGAAAATCTCGCAGATGGTTCAAGAATACAAGGAAATGCAGCAACGTCTGGATAATATGGACGAGTTGAAGGAAAAGGATATTTCCACGAGCTCAAAGGTGCATTGGGTGATGGACAGACATTTATACGTCAAGATGTCCAAAGTGGGGAAAAGTGAAATCGTGAATACGGTAGTATTGAGATCCTCGTCGAAGAAAGCTTATGAATTTCTTCGTCATTGCATGAAGTACAGGGTGTTTCATGATCTATCGTATGAGATTGCTAGCATCGGGGGCCAATATCCTGGAAATTCGTGAATTATCATTTCGGAGCAAGTATTGGAGGACCTATCTGACACGGGGGATTTGTCTTCACTTCTTGATGACGATGCTTCCCTGAGATATGAACTGGGATGTGAGCAGTGGCGTATTTTAAGGGGAGGAGGGGGCAGCCCCCCCGGGCGCCCCCTTTTCTCCCCTGATATCGTTCGAAAGGGGTATAGCGCCCCTGCTCTGCTGCCCTGCCTCTTCAGTAAAGTGGTGAGAGAAAAGGGGGCGCCAGGGGGGGCTGCCTCCTCCTTTCCGTGTTCGATCCATGCCGACTAATTCCGTCAATATCTAGCATATCTCGACTTAGTCAAGAAACATCATGCACTCCAGCACCAAATTACATCCCTGGAGAATGCCACTGGGATTTTTTTTATTCCAGAACTTTCCTGAACGTAGAACAGAAAAAAATAAATAAAGGAAATCTCACAGCATAGTCACAATGATTTCTAGTAGTTCAAAAACATACATTTTTCAAACTCATGGAGAGGGATTGGATTGTCATGTCCTAACAAGATCACCAACTTCTGAGGCATATGAAAGGAAGCTACAGAATTAACCCTTTTGTGCATGAATTTTTAAAGCAAAATATAAATAAGCTTTTTCTTTTACGTTTAAGGGAGTACATTTTCCCACAGTAGTAGGATGTTCCACTGCTAGAAGGCAACACTGAATAGATGATGAGCCCAGGAGTGGACTGCATGCACCAAAAGTTTCAAGGTATGTGTACCATGGCTGAAAAGCCATCATCATAACCAACATCATTGTCTTCCACAACAGTGAACATCATGCACAAATGGGTTAAAATTTTGATTTCTCCTAATAGCTAAATATAGGAATCTCCACCCTGATATTTTTGCTGCTTTGTTCCCTAGCCTCAATAATTGATGAAAATGCTAGAACATAAAATTCTAAACCCTACTCTTGACAATAACACATGGAGAGTCCAGGATTCACTCACCAACTCATTCTCAAATACATCAAATTGAATGTTTTTCTCAACTTTGTTCAAGCTCAAGTAATGTAAGACTGTCTTATTTGCTCCACACTGTCTTTTGCTTTTTTCAATGCTTTTTTCTGTCATCAAAATGATTGGACAACACTTGTTCTTAATGCAGCCTTGCTTAAAGTAGTCCTGCATAGCACAAAAATCAGTTGCTTAAATGAATACACTGATAAAATGAGACTATAAATACTCCACTCAAAGTGACCTATTAGGAAACTTTCACTTCATAGGTTCACCTTCAAGCAAATACATGAATTTAAAACTTTTCTCATATGTTCTGACTTCATTAAAGGTAAAGATGACAGAAAAAAATATTGCAGGAGATTCACAAGACTGGAAAACCAGTGATTTTCTTCACAGTCATATTCTTTCACACTTATGAATGCACACAGGTACGATAGTCTCCATTGCCCCTGAGTCCAAAATAAATACAATGATGCTTGGACAAAAATTCACATCTTGATATAAATATGACATTATTCTTCATACCACAATTGAAAATAAAATCTAAAAAAAATAACAGACTCAGATTATATAGATATGCAATCAAAAAATGATAGACCACCAATCCAATATTTTCCATCTCCTCTGAAACAACCCCATTCCTTGTCACTGTGACAAGGCAGAGTTGTCAATTGCAAATATCATTGCAGATCTGAGAGCAATTTTGTTCGATGAAACTGAGACAAGAGAGTGTTGAGAAGTTCTTCATTCTTCTGGCTCTGAGAATCAGATTTGAGACACTTAACAACATCTCTCAGCAGCTCTTTCCAGAATGCAATTTCGACTTGCCGCTCCTAAAGACAAATAATGAAATACATGCAAGTTTAATCTGAAGTTAAGACAAAACCTTGATATCTTCATCCCAATACCTTACATCTTTACCCCAGTGAATTTGATGTTTGCTCACTCATCAAGGAAAATTTATTGTTTGACTCATCCACTCCTTGTGATGAGGTTGCCTATGATTTCCTTCCTAATGCGAATGTTTCAGATTTGGCAGATCTAGAATTATTACCGGTCTTAATGAGTTGAAGAAAGGTAGTAAAGGTAGTAAAAAAAAGTCCAGGATATTGTCTTGGATGTAGCAATCCTGACTTCAACTGCTCAAAAATAAATTTAAAAAAAGTTTGCATGAGATATTGAATATATATGAAAAATCATTAACAACTGACCTTGAGAAGAGAGGCATCACGTTCTTCTTCAATGTCAGGTGCAAGGATCTCATGTCGAAGTTTGTCAGCAAGGAAGGGGTTCAAGCGAACCTGGGCATCTCTATCACTGCCACTCCTCCCTTCTCCTTTCTCTAATAAGTCCAGTCTCCCCAAGACTGCATCCATCAAATGCATCATGTCCTCTCCCATTTGATGGGAAATATAATATTCCACCATTCCTGGCCAGACTGCGTGCATGCAGGGGAACAAGGAGGCAGGGAATTGCAGACCTTCTACCTTCTGAATGAGGAACTTAAGCCCAGGTCGATCCTGAAGGGCCAGCCCAACCCCAAAAACTAATTGAAGTGCTCTCATCAGGGATATCTTCTGAGATTCTGACAGAGTTCCTTCCCTGAAATGATCAACATGGATTATGACCAGTTCAGAAAAAAGCATAATGGCTCACAGCTAATTTTTTTCTTACCTAAGGAGAGACTGTAAATTGGGGTTGAAGATTTGAAGGGATGTGAGAGAGTGAATCATGGCATCAAGGGGTACCTTGACCTTGTAGGTCCTTTCCTCTAGAGTGGAGGCACTCTGATCCTCTTCATCTTCAAGAGGGAAAACAAGAAGTCCATATGCCTTGTCATCTCTTTCAGTTGGTCTCTCCTCAATCATTCTCTCCATGTTCCACTCCAGGACCTTCAATCAATGGACAATCCACCATTCCAACCAAGTCTAACGAAGTTGCTATCATTGTATACTACAGCATCATACCTTGAGAGCTAGCTGGTGTCCATTTGTAGAAGGCTGGTCCTTCAAGGCAGCAATTTTCAAGAGGGCATAGTCACCATATAGAGTAGCACTCCTAGCTTGGTAGCAGAGAAGGAGCTGTCGGAGAGGGAGCAGACATATCTCCACTCCTATTACCATGCTTCTCACCAGCAACTCCCATTCCTGCTCCCCTTCCAGAATTCCACTCTCCTTCACATGCCTCCATAAAAAAGTAACTGGTTGCCATTATGCTGTACTATCTGAGAACACTCAAGAAATATGCCCTTATGATGCAGGGCTAGATCCATATGTAATTGATGATAGTCTCCCATGTCCAGAGAAATGGACTGGGTAACAGTGCATAAATATGTAAAACTTTGATGGGGACTACTTACAGTCCTGTCCCGCCAGTGTCTGTCACTCAGTTCCCATTTTTGTTATCTAATGATACAACAAAAAGTAAGATCTGCTACAGTTAATCAGAACAATGATACTAAAGAAAATAAATTGTTGACCAAATTATTTATAATTTCAGCAAGATGAAGGACAGGTGAATGGAGTTTGTCCAGAATTGGACTCAATACCAAACAATAAAATATATGAATGAGACTTACAGGATGTTTAAGTGGTTTCATAACAATTCTTAGAAATTGGTTTTCTAAAACACAAGTAACAGGTTCTCCCCACACAATACTAATGAGCAAATGTGTCAGCAAGTAAAATCAGGCTACTTCCTCTACATACAATCAGACTTGTCCCGTGGTCAAATCTAGCTGAATAGGTTGACAGATGAACAATATCATTTGACTATGCAAGAAAGAAGTACTTGGGCTTTTAACCATATCCATTACAAGAAAATTCTCATGGAACCACCTGCACATCTTGGATATTATGTTCTGTAACTTTTCTGCCAATATCTTGAAAGGTATTCTACTTGAAGCCACATAAGTTGGGAACTTTCTTCAGGAGCACCCAGGGGCATTTATATTGGTAACTATAACTTCTCTTGGGCTGCTACATTCAAATAAGAATTGCACTTTCTTAGGAAATTTAGAGAATTTTATGCAAATAATTAATTTACAAAACCCCTGACTCTAACACCATTGAATTGTCATCTGCAGACAGAAGCAATAACTACACGAGGGAGAGGGTGATTGCATAAGAAATGCATGGACAACTAAAGTCATGATGCATGACTTTACAATACTATGTAATGAAGTCATCTTACATCCTTGAGAAGTTAGTCAAATTTGGTTTTTAGGTCAAAATTCCTTTGTTCTGGGCAGACTCCTTTAAAAGCAGAGCGTTAGGAGGCCCTGCATCCATCTTCCAATAGGAGAGGGATACACTGCAATTACACATTAATCCTTAGAGTGATGACATGAAATACTTTAGCAAAAGGGGACCCACTATAGTGTTGGATATTGGATAGCCCATATTGTTCCTCTCTAGGTTTCTAATCTACTGCAAATGGTTTTCAGACTTACTTGATACATGAGGGTGTGAGTGATGGCATTGGAAGTGCCAAAGAATCCAGGAGAAGGGTCATCAAACTCCAGAGGAGAAAGAGGCTCTCTCCTTCATTCTTCTCGCTATGCAGTCCTGAAAGACAGGAAAGGTGTGGTATTCCTTCCATAAAGAATAGCAACCACATTTTTGAGCTAGTGCGATCTAAAGCTAGTATGAGAATGAGGAAGCAACAGAGGGACTGTATCAAAACATCAAATTTTAATTGAGACCATGTATACTACAGTACAAGTTTGGGGACACCATGTACATCCACTATCCAAGCTAATGAATATATTTCATACTGTATGAATGTTCTCCTGTGCCAACTATGTGCTTTAAACTTAGTGCTGAACATTCCATGAGACCATTATGTGAATGGTACATACAAATGGTACATACAATTAGAAAGAGAAGTTTCAAAACTTGGAGTATACAGTGCTGTCCTGCTTGTGCATCACCCTGTTCCCATTTTTGTAGTCCAATTATAACTTTAAAATTATGATCACAGTGTTAATTGGAATTTACATATAAATCAATAAGATTAATACTGGATTAATTTTTGGAACAAATCATGCCAAAAAATGGACAACTTCCACTAATTTTCAATCTGCATATAAGAAACAAAAGTTCAGTTTTAAGAAAAGGTTGAGGCCTTTGTCAAACCATATTTTTCACTGTATAGGAAATGCAAACTATACAAGCTTCTCTCACTTGCAAGATGAAAAAGACCCAGCTCAGTAGAGACTCCAAGGATATGGCTCAATGTGCCAAGAGTACAGGAAGATGATGATGGAATGATCCCACGATCTTTCACCCAACTCTGAATAGTTGGCAATAAGATATGCTTCACCATGTACAAGGAGAATCTCTCATCTGGAAAGGAATTGATGGTCTGTCACATATGAAAAGAACAGTAAAATCTCAACAAAATAAAGGGTGAAGTAGAATAAATCACAGGTAAAATGAATTAGAGACATTTTGGCTAGTTTGCACATACAGGGTAGCCACAAATTAGTGGACAATTTGGAGGGTTTGTAATTTTTTATTGAGAACACATACAGAAAACTTATTTACTACAAAACAGTCTCCTAACATTCAAATTTTTTCCTCATATAGATGAAGGTTCATAATTTTACTGCTAGTGGCATGACGATTGGATGGACAGTAATGGAGGAGTTCAGTGGAAGTGAACATGCATTTTGCTGTTTCGCATATGAAGAAATGCATTCTGCTACAGTTGAACAGCATCGTTTTCGCACGAAGTTTGCAAAGAACCCTCGTAGCAGGTCATCAATTGTCTGATGGCATTTGCAGTTTACCAAGACAGGGTGTGTTATCCATAGGAATCCTGGTCAAGGTTGATCAGGATATGTTATGATGAGTGTGGAATGAAATTGTCTATAGGTGGAATGCATGTCGTGTTACCAAAGGAGCCCACATTGAGCATCTGTGAAAAAACTTTGATTTTGGGAGACTGTTTTGTAGTAAATAAGTTTTCTGTATGCGTTCTCAATAAAAAATGACAAGCCCTCCAAATTGTCTGCTAATTTGTGGCCACCCTGTATGGCTAGTCCAGTCAGTGGTAGCTTGATCTAGAGGAGGCACTCTTCTTTGGCAAGTTTCTTGAAAAAGGTTTTTTCTTAGGTCCACTTGTCTGATGGTAATTCAGACATAATGAAATATTCATGTCTTCATAGATGCAAATTGTTTTATATGACTTGCAAGCCAAGACATATCTATGATTCTAATTGGATTGATGTTGATCAAATGAAGAAATTTCAACTTGAAAAGGAGCTAAATATTAAAATCATAACTATTATCATGTAGTAGCAATGAACTCAATTGATTCACAAAATATATTATGATATTGAGTTTGGACATCAAGCACAAGTTAAGCTTCCAAACCATACATTTTGGACCTGGTATGAGATCCCCATGCAAAACAGGTAGCTTTGGTGAGTCTAAGGGAGTGAAAGGTAATGATGAAGGGCAGACAAGTCATGTACAAGTCTCATTACTGGTGCAATATCTACCAACACTTAGCAGTATAGAAAGGACTTTCTTAGCTTCACATTAGGAATTGAAGAAAACTTTCACATCAAAACCAGTAGCAACAGAGACTTTACTTTCTGAAGTGACTCACCAGTATGGTCCATCCTTCAATCCTCTATTCTTATACTCACACTTTTGTTTCAGTACTGCTCTGGTATCATCAATCAGAAGTAAGACATTGTCTACCATGAATAAGTCATGCCTACTTTCAGTATCAGTATGCTTGGAGCTGTACCCCATTCTGAAGCTTTGCTTGGTCAATATTAGGCCCATGAAGCCTGAACTTGATGTATGTCTCAGCAAATTAGCATGCTCAAGAAATATTATTCTTACTTGAATATCTCAAGTTATACAGAAACAATGTCATGAAATATTAAGTCCATTTATTAAAGATGCAATGACTCAGTTTATGACTATGCTGAATGAGATGATCAAGTGAAAATGGTAGTTTGGGCTCTGAACAGCAACAGATTGCACAAAGTGGGGGCAGACCTTTCCCAGATACAGTCAAGCATAAATCTTGGCTTGAAGTCAGAAGTTCACATCTAAAATCCTCAAGGATTTGATTACTTTCTGGATTGACTTAGCAATGGGATGTGGTAGAAATCTCAAAAGGATTCCAGATATCTTCTGTTAAAACAGCATAATTGCAGTAAGGACCAGTTTCTTTTTGTACATTGATCAAGTCTGCAAGAAGCAGTCTTTTGTTTCATGGTCCTAATGAAGATATGATGGTATGCCAATTAGGTTATGTTCAATACAAAACAAAACATGAAAGCTTTGCATAAGTCAAGGGCAGAAAATGCAGTGTGTTGAACAAAAGTTTAGAAATAACACAAAGGTAGCTCACCAGGCAACTCCTTGACGATAGTGACAAAGAGATCAACAACAGAACACTGAAGATCAGGGATGCACTGTGGAACACAGCTCAACAGACCCTCTAGCAGGACATACCTGTAATAAAAATGATAATGAAGCATGTGTAGTACTCTAACCTTTCTGGATAATAACAAGTTACTAGGACCTCTGGCATTAGAGAAATGGTACTTCATTGACTTTCCCATAAAATTTTCTGAATAATGGACAGTGGAAAGAGACCTTTCATGCACTCCAACCTCTTCCATAGGGCAGAGGTAAGACAGTGGCATATACAACAATCCTGTGACTCCAGATCCCCATCAAAATGTTGTTAACTGCATTGCAAGCAATATCAAGTGGTTCTAATAGCACTAGTAATGGAAAGGTATTCATTGTTTTAGTGTGCACGTGTACTTGAGGACAGTCTAGAATGTCTCACCAGAAGAGAAGTCTCCACTCACAGATTCAAGGCCCCCAGTCCCCTTTGTCATGTCACTTATTTCTTTTTTCTTATTCCTGGCTGGTTTTCAGTATTACCTGTCCTTGAATCCTCTTGCAATTCCATTTTTACCCATTACTCCCACTTTCATATTAACAAAGTAATGAATTACAGGGTGATCGGCTTAAATCTTACATATTTTATTTATTTTTTTTTTATCTGTAACAAAGTTACAAATTTGAATTACTTTCAAGAAAATAATTAAACTATGTCTCTATGAGTTTTTCTTGATCTACTAATGAAAGATGGTGGACAGATGAACTATTTCAAATACAATCCAGAACCCATTTTCTCTCCCTCTGCATCACTTGTTGACACAGGTCATTATCAATTTTTCTGATTTCCTTGTGTTGTGTTGAGCCTGGGTAACAAAGGCTTACCTTTGTCTTAGTAAAAAAAGTCAAACTCTACAATTGCATAGCAGTGTCAAATATCCCAATATGCCATATTGAATTAATCCAGTGCTGCTGCTTTCTAAAAGACAAAAGTGGAATGAATTGCAATCATGATTTGGCAAGGTATTTGAAGCAAAAATGTCAGAATTAAGCTGATTTCTCCCTGTATTATTCCATGCAACATGCACAGAGTGGGAAGCGAGCCTTCTGGAGTATATTCTAACTTTCTTAATAAACAAAGAATAGTCATGAACAAAGTAATAAACTTCACTACCAGCATTCCCTATCTAGTCTTGGAATATATTTCTGCAACAAGTCACCTGCAATAGTCACTGAGTTAACCATTTAATTTTCATAAGCAGGTAGGATATGAATAATACAGTATAGGACATAGTGCCATGAAACACAAATCAAACTCCTTTTTTTTCCACATGAAGGTTCACGTACAAAATCAGCTAGCTACAGGTATGTTGCAATTTACACATTGGATTGTACCAGTGCTGTACCTTCTGGAATCCCTAATTTCAGGAAATTTTTAACCTCCCATGTAAACTGTAAACAGTTTACATGGGACATGTAACATGTAAACTCGAGAAGACCTTGAGACCATAGAAAAGTAAAATATGCTTTGAGAAATGATAATGCTTGATAGGTGAAGCCAGGGCACCTGAGGCAGCCTCACAAGACAGTAAAAATAAATGGTGAGGACACCCTGATAGGTATAAACTGACTAGCATGAATTTAGAATACCCAATCTTTATTCATCATCAATATATATTCAGTTCTTTGGGAAAACCTTTTTTCTCAATGGTATCCTTGATTGCTTCCAAATCTTCCTCTTCCTAGTGATGAGTGATGCATACTTTCGATTTTGAGTAACTTTCTGTTTCTGTTGCAGCATCTTGACCTTTCTTCCTGGGTGAACATGCTTCTTTGTTGCTTTTCCAGGCTGTTCAGTGGAATCTTGGAAGGAGGTGGTGGTTGTCATAACACTCCATGGATAATCCAAAAGTGTCTTATGAGGAGGAATTCTGTTATTATTGGGTGATCTCTTCTGACTTTGCAGGCTTTTAATGCTTTTATGTCCCTTGGGTATGCCCAGTATGCCAGTATGCCCTTTCAACTGCAGCTCCATTTTCCCTTGCTTCTTAAACATTCCCTTGTACCCATACACATAGAGGCAAAGGAGACATGATAGACAGCAGAAAATCACTCCCAATATGATGAGAATGCTTAAGAGGGTCTCAGCTTCAAAGTGACTGGGTTGGGCAGTTGAAGCATTACTATCAATACTAAACATGGGGTGGAGACCCATTATAGATCAGAGATCATGAGACTACAGTATGAGACAGATAGTCATGGAAGAAGTTTCTGCCATTATGATAGCAGTATGGAGAGAGTAAAACTTGAAGTAAGGAGAAGAGCACAACAGTGGAGTTTCAAGAATAATTAGGTTTGTTTGTTCCACCTTTAATTTCTGCAAATTCTTGGAACTTGCCAAAACTGTCTCATAATCTCTTTGCATATTCTGTATTTCAATCAATAAGCAATGGCATAAAACATGCAGTACATTGTATGGGATGTAAAATACATATATTATATAATATCTATGGTATACAATATGTTGGCAAGAATTATTGTCTTCAGTCTTCAAGTGAGTTCATAGTTTATGGTTCTTCTTTTGATTGAAAAAAATCTAAAATGAATGGCAATGACGAGGCTCTTTTATAAGCTTTCCTTTCCATTCCCCAGGCCTCAACAACTGGTAGTCCAGTTAAGCATGACCTGTCATGTTTTCAGTTATTCTGTATATATCTTCAAGGTAAAGAGTAGGTAATTTTGAGAAGGTAATTTGTTTTCTTCTTCTTAAATGCAGTAATTGTTTCCTAGCCAGAGTCTGAAGAATAATACAGTTTGACTTTGGTAATCAGTTTTCCTCAAATTTTGGTTTGGGACCATTTTCAAAATAGAATACACTGCAGTCATTTGCAACATGAAATAAGCAGTATTTAGAGTTTTTACCTCTGGAATTTTCCAGTGGAAGTTGGCTGTTCTGAACTCTGACCATGATGGATATCTGGCCATGTATCTGGCCAAAGCAATATCCTTGGAAATCATATTCTACACTTCCACATTGATCCATGCCTTCAACTATTTCCCACTGAACACAAGAAAAAGCAACAGAGTATATCAGGATGAAGTTTCACTCAGTGACACTCACCAGACGTGCAATATTCGTCGAGGTGAGTCTAGACTCTCAAGAGACAGATGCTGGAGATCAGGTGGGGAGAGGGATGACTCAGAGAATGAAACCCATTTCTCTATCAAGGTATCCTCACCATGAAACTGCATCAAACCACAGCTTCCCTCACATGTCCTTACTATAGGGGGCATTTCAGATACTTTGACCCTATAAATGAGAACCCATAAAATGTCATGAACAAAATTGAAATACAAAAAACAGGAGAGGTGGAAAGAAGACTAACCTGTAAGCTGAATGAAAAGTAGGTGAAGATGGCATGAGATATAACGAGCACAATATATGCGAGCATTTTTCCAGGTACCCAAGTACATGCTTTCCCCAAGTCACTTCTTCTGCAATATATCAGTGCAGGAATTGAGAGCAATTGCTAAAACTCATTTCAAAAATAGGATAACAGGGTCCTGCTTTCACTGTAAACTGAGATTGGCATCAGTTCTCATATGACTGCAATAGACTGGTTACCTATGAAAGCAAGCTTAACGAACATCTCTTCCTGACATTTATCTCAGCTTAAAATGTAATTGTGTACAGTCCTGCACTTACTTGCACTAAGGAGATGCTTTAGGAGGCAGAGAATGGAGTCAAGGGAGGCATTGGCAAACACAAGTGGAACCTGAAGATGGAAGAATGCCATAAAAGCATCTTGAAGGCTGGCAAATGAGTGTGCAGCCTTCAAAGCCCCAAACAGTGGCCTCCAACCTGATCCGATCTCCTCAGAGCATCCCTCAATGAAACCACTCAGGCTTCCTAGGATCTGTGTGTTCACAGACACAAAGCACAAGAAAAATATAGAAAAATCACAAGTCAAAGCAAAAAAAATGCACATGATCATGACTCACATGATCCTGGACATGGGAGTCACACAGGTCAAGAGAAAGCAAGGTCTCAAAGGGCTTGAAGAGGGCTTCATGGAAGTGGAAGTAAGGAAGTTCACGAGCATTTCCTAGAAATGCATTCACTATATCCTGCAAGGATGCTGCAGCCATCTTCCCGACCTGAACATCACTATGGCAGCATGCCTGTGGGAGTAAGAATTCATCAATTTGAAGCTCATCCAAGAAGTGTGGGGCAAGAGCTGGATGCATTATAGCAAGTGATTGGGAATGTCTGCACCAATACACAGCAAATGATTTGACATTGCTAATATAAAGAGGTAATCAGTAATGCTTTTAGATGAAAAGGCTGTGATAGTGATCACAAAAAATAGCCACATTCAGGTCATGAGGCTTCCTTAATCATTTCTTCATGCCTATATAAGGGGAGGTTGAGAAAGACCTGAATTAGATATGGTCCAATAATACTCCAGGCCTTCATCAGATGGAGGAGGGGACGTCCACCACGTATGCAACCAAGCATGCATTGTGTGACACGAAGGAGGAGACATATCTCTTCTAGACTCCTTCCTCGTTTCATGCTCAACTTTCTCCACTGCTGGGCCCTGATCAATGAGGCTCGCACCCCATGCCATCTATCTCGATAGTGGAGATGAGTGCCAAGCAGATTGGGCTTCTCCCCTGTCTGCAACATCTCTTCATTACTTGTCTCACACAAGTATTCCAGGAANAGCATCTTGAAGGCTGGCAAATGAGTGTGCAGCCTTCAAAGCCCCAAACAGTGGCCTCCAACCTGATCCGATCTCCTCAGAGCATCCCTCAATGAAACCACTCAGGCTTCCTAGGATCTGTGTGTTCACAGACACAAAGCACAAGAAAAATATAGAAAAATCACAAGTCAAAGCAAAAAAAATGCACATGATCATGACTCACATGATCCTGGACATGGGAGTCACACAGGTCAAGAGAAAGCAAGGTCTCAAAGGGCTTGAAGAGGGCTTCATGGAAGTGGAAGTAAGGAAGTTCACGAGCATTTCCTAGAAATGCATTCACTATATCCTGCAAGGATGCTGCAGCCATCTTCCCGACCTGAACATCACTATGGCAGCATGCCTGTGGGAGTAAGAATTCATCAATTTGAAGCTCATCCAAGAAGTGTGGGGCAAGAGCTGGATGCATTATAGCAAGTGATTGGGAATGTCTGCACCAATACACAGCAAATGATTTGACATTGCTAATATAAAGAGGTAATCAGTAATGCTTTTAGATGAAAAGGCTATGATAGTGATCACAAAAAATAGCCACATTCAGGTCATGAGGCTTCCTTAATCATTTCTTCATGCCTATATAAGGGGAGGTTGAGAAAGACCTGAATTAGATATGGTCCAATAATACTCCAGGCCTTCATCAGATGGAGGAGGGGACGTCCACCACGTATGCAACCAAGCATGCATTGTGTGACACGAAGGAGGAGACATATCTCTTCTAGACTCCTTCCTCGTTTCATGCTCAACTTTCTCCACTGCTGGGCCCTGATCAATGAGGCTCGCACCCCATGCCATCTATCTCGATAGTGGAGATGAGTGCCAAGCAGATTGGGCTTCTCCCCTGTCTGCAACATCTCTTCATTACTTGTCTCACACAAGTATTCCAGGAATGACAGCAGGGCACTTTGGTTCAGTTTACTCCAGCCTTCTTCAAATAATCTGCAATAAGAATCACACACATACCCTGTAATTGTATTGTAATAATAGACTATTTCGGCTGCAATGAACTTAGGAATACGCTGCATTGAAAATCAGTTTGGTCAGACAGGTCATACAGACTGAAAGCAGACTGCTGAAGAAGTACTACCGAACTACAAGCCAAAAAAGTAGACAAACAGGAGGATGGAGTGGGAGAAAATATTCGAAAAGGAGTCATTAATCTTGAATTAGTCCATTTTACTCCATACCTCAGAGCTTATATTTTCCAACATGAAAATAATTCATGGTTCATAACTGTGAAAAGGGAAACAGTTGACAAATGACAAAGCAGCACATGAATTTCAAAAGTCATTGTTAAATTTTCAAAGTTTACTGTTTTGTAATTGCAAGCAGATAATTGAAAATCATTATTTAAAAAAGTTGAGAAGCCACCAAAATCGTTTTATGCTTGATTTTTACCACATCAATCAGGATAGGGTCATATAACTGCATTACAAAGCACTCAACCCAGTTTACATCCTCATTGAAATGAATTCATAAGGGTTGTGCTTCAAGTAGTAAAACTAAATATATTGCAGCCTTGTGTGATGTCCAGGTCCTGGTAAACCTATCTTTCAACATAATCTCTATGCAATGTCATTCATTCATCCCAACAGTATACTCATGAGTCATATGGATATTGCATGCCACTTTCCAAAATGCGTTGAAGGTCCTTTGTCACAACTACTTTGAGCTCAATTTTGGTGCTGAATCATAGCCTTTCAGATTGCTCTACAGTTTGAGGAGTCAAATGTCAAAGGGGAATCTGTAATAAGCAGGATGTGGTATGGTTTCAGCACCAACTGCATCTATTGTATCATGCACCACTTTAGTAACAAACATATAAGCTTTTTATAAGTCACAGAACATAATGGATAGAAAATTTTTATTTCTCTACCTATGTGTGTTGTACTGAAAGTCCAGCAAAAGTTATACAGGGTGTTTCAGTCAATTAGTCACCATTTTAGAATAATATAAAACATGAAGCATAAAAGCTACCAAGATGACTCTCCTACCATTAAATAGAGCAGACTTCAAAGTTTTTTCTGTGCAGTTGGCAATCCAAACTTGATGCGGTTCAGTATGAACAGGTGAACAACTTATTACATTTTGTGAGCGCATCATCTCAAATTGCTATTCACACATGTTCATCAGTGGTTTGTTGTGGCCCCCAACTAGCCCCAACATCAGCCCAAATGACTTTTTCTGTTGGGAATACCTAAATGAAAAAGTGTTCAAGAGAGTTGCTTGGTCAGTCCCTGAACTAAAACAAGCCATAGTGGATTGTCTGTTAAATTGACAGTGAGATGCTGAATAGCTTGATGGATGACATGCTTGTACATTTCCATGCTGTCAACAATGCCCTTGTTTGTCACATTGAGCATACCCTATGCTGAACTGCACATGAACTTTGAAAGTTTGAAAGCTTTGAAGCTTGCTCTATTTAGTGGCATGTGAATCACCACTATAGCTTATATACATTAAAAATTATATCATTTTAAAATGATGACTAGTTGACTGAAACACCCCGTATTTGCCATAATGCCAGAAGCTGACATTTTATTCCTTGTCTTCTATTGGAGTTTTGAAGTTCCAGTGAATTTTTTCACAATTTTTTGCCTAGTGTGAGTGACTGTCATGCTGTAGAATCCGAAATAAATTTAAAGAATCATAGAATCTTTTCAGTAAATGAATATCAGCTAAAGATTCATACCTGTCCACAAGTGCCACAAGCAGACTTATGCATGGGGCTTCTATACTTGATGGCAAGGGAAGGTCAGAATTCACCATTACTCCCATCTTACTGAGAAAGTCTAAGAGGTCCCCAATGTCTTCACATTCTTGATGATTCCTACAAGAAGATGAAGTAGACATTCTTGAGAACATGAAGACCATGATGAATCAAATGCATAAAATGCCAAATAAAGATACTGTGGAGCAACATAAATTACACCTGTATAATAGAGTTCTACCATTGGGGACGCAATGGCATAATCTGCATAAACAGGGTGTCCATAAAGTTACTTCCCTATTTCAAAAGGCCCTATCTCCATTACAGAGTGGCCTAGAAAAGTCATATTCGGCGCATACAAAGTACATCCAATGGGATTTATGATAGCCAAGTTTCCAAAGGTTTCCAAAAAGGTTCTGGAAATCACCTCCAGGGTGGCACTATACCAGCCAAACACACAGTCCAAAGTCAGCACATATACCAAGATCTGCATGGATGGCATGACCAAACCTGCAGGTAGTCGATGTGGCCAACCCCCACTACTGCTGCCTCCATCCATATACTGAAGAGNCCATTTTAGAATAATATAAAACATGATTAATGGAGCAGACTTCAAATCTTTTTCTGTGCAGTTGGCAATCCAAACTTGATGTGGTTCAGTATGAACAGGTGAACAACTTATTACATTTTGTGAGCGCATCATCTCAAATTGCTATTCACACATGTTCATCAGTGGTTTGTTGTGGCCCCCAACTAGCCCCAACATCAGCCCAAATGACTTTTTCTGTTGGGAATACCTAAATGAAAAAGTGTTCAAGAGAGTTGCTTGGTCAGTCCTTGAACTAAAACAAGCCATAGTGGATTGTCTGTTAAATTGACAGGGAGATGCTGAATAGCTTGATGGATGACATGCTTGTACATTTCCATGCTGTCAACAATGCCCTTGTTTGTCACATTGAGCATACCCTATGCTGAAATGCACATGAACTTCGAAAGTTTGAAAGCTTTGAAGCTTGCTCTATTTAGTGGCATGTGAATCACCACTATAGCTTATATACATTAAAAATTATATCATTTTAAATTGATAACTAGTTGACTGAAACACCCCATATTTGCCATAATGCCAGAAGCTGACATTTTATTCCTTGTCTTCTATTGGAGTTTTGAAGTTCCAGTGAATTTTTTAATAAATTTTTTGCCTAGTGTGAGTGACTGTCATGCTGTAGAATCCGAAATAAATTTAAAGAATCATAGAATCTTTTCAGTAAATGAATATCAGCAAAAGATTCATACCTGT
This sequence comes from Darwinula stevensoni, assembly GCA_905338385.1. Classification (NCBI taxonomy): domain Eukaryota; kingdom Metazoa; phylum Arthropoda; class Ostracoda; order Podocopida; family Darwinulidae; genus Darwinula; species Darwinula stevensoni. The sequence goes on from CAJPEV010000420.1 coordinate 90,147, forward strand.
CCACAAGTGCCACAAGCAGACTTATGCATGGGGCTTCTATACTTGATGGCAAGGGAAGGTCAGAATTCACCATTACTCCCATCTTACTGAGAAAGTCTAAGAGGTCCCCAATGTCTTCACATTCTTGATGATTCCTACAAGAAGATGAAGTAGACATTCTTGAGAACATGAAGACCATGATGAATCAAATGCATAAAATGCCAAATAAAGATACTGTGGAGCAACATAAATTACACCTGTATAATAGAGTTCTACCATTGGGGACGCAATGGCATAATCTGCATAAACAGGGTGTCCATAAAGTTACTTCCCTATTTCAAAAGGCCCTATCTCCATTACAGAGTGGCCTAGAAAAGTCATATTCGGCACATACAAAGTACATCCAATGGGATTTATGATAGCCAAGTTTCCAAAGGTTTCCAAAAAGGTTCTGGAAATCACCACCAGGGTGGCACTATACCAGCCAAACACATAGTCCAAAGTCAGCACATATACCAAGATCTGCATGGATGGCATGACCAAACCTGCAGGTAGTCGATGTGGCCAACCCCCACTACTGCTGCCTCCATCCATATACTGAAGAGGTAGACAACAGAACATAATTAGTCAGATGACGATGTCAGAATCTGGTGCAGCATGGCGCCACTATGTATTCCTTGAACTCCACTAAGTTCAAAGGACAGCCACTGTAAACCCCACAGCCAGAATTCAGTAAACTCCACAGCCAGAAGACCACAGGTGTAAGATCCTGTGACCTTGGTGGCTAGGACTAAGGGATAGCCCTGCTGACCACACAGTCCTGGAACGTATGTTGGAGAAGAGACTGGATGCATCTCCCAAAGTGTGGAGGGACCTGTGTCTTGTGCCAGTACAGGTGGTGATATCCAAAAACTTTTTGGAAAATTTTGGAAACTTGGCTATTATAAATCCCATTGGCTGTACATCATCTGTGCTGAATATGAAGTTTCTAGGCCAATCCACAATGGAGATAGGATCTTTTGAAATAGGGAAGTAACTTTATGGACACCCTGTATATTCAACCATATTTCTCAACACCTGTCACAAAAAGTGATACAAACAAACCTGCTGGAGAAGCAGTCCCTTTCTCGCATCATCACAATCCGGCAGCACCTATTAAATTACAAACAGACTTCAGTGACTAACCTCCAATTGACTACCATTAACTTGCAAAAGACATACTGAAGAATCCTAAGAGAGAGAGAAATGAAATTGTTGCAATACTCAGGGGGTATTCCATGGAATAACTTACAGGAAGAGATGAGGCCAGCACTGAGAACAATGAGATCCCAGCTCAAGACCTCGAGAAAGGAGAACCTCACAGGTGAGGACCTGAATAGGTGAGAGAGGGAGGAACTTCTGGGCATCCAATCCACCAGGGAATGCACTCCTCATCATCAGGCCAAACACTTCCCCACATCGACTCTGAAAGCCTATATGGAAAATATCAAAATGATTATCAGATGTAGGTCTTTTACAATTTTAAATCAGAGCCTGAAAATTAAAAGAAAAAGCCATAATGGGGTGAAAATCATAAGTTGAATGACAATTTTAGGAGGCCAAGGAAATGATAAAACTCACCAAGAATATTGGCCAATCGAGCTGCCTTTTGGAGACCCTCAAGAGCAGCAGCATGATGATTCCCAGATGACAGGATGGAAACAATTGCATCCCAGGATGCCATTAGCAGCTCTCGACTCACAATCTTTCCTGATCAGAAGAGGGAGGGAGCTGAGTCTTTCATGTTCCACACTCAAATAGAAAATGCTCCAATAGGAGAAGGATAGATGTCTTGATGTACTTGTGAATGATCACATCTGATGATTGGCAAAATCATTTGAGAATGAACTCAGATCTTTCCTTGCAATTAAAACAGAAAATGTTGAATATCAGGTTATGAGTCTGTATACTGTATTCTTTTACATGCTTAGACAGACAAGATGACCCACTGATCCAACAGAGCATGCAATACCTGCCACAATCTGCAAGGGAGGTTCAACATTAGAGGCAGTGAGAGAGGCCTTCTCCAACTTCCGGAATTCTGCCAAGAGTTGTCCCCCTGGCTCATGACAGCCCAAACCATCTAGGTCTGAGATAAGAGAAAAGCCAGAATGAAGGATCATATCACATGCTTCATGCAGGATAAGAACTGATCCTACTCTCACTGACAGCCTCATGTTAGTGAGATTAGTGGGTAAGTGTAGTTACCTGAGAGGAGAGAGAAGAGTGCAGAAGAAGGGAAAAGATTGTTTGGGACATGTCCATAGAGGGTGGAAGCAAGAACCCCTTGATAGACTTCAGCCAGCCAAGATTCAGACACATACACCAGGACACCACTCCCATACACTTCTCTCACAAATGTTGTCTATCAAGATGGCCCATGTTAGTTCAGCACACCCCTCAGGTTGGGGTCATTAGTATGGATTATTGAACATTGATGATAACCGGAAAAACATTGATTAAGACATCCAATATGAGACAATGAAAACAAACAGAAGACATCAACTTTGGAGAGAGTTCTATAATCAATTGTAGGCATATTTAATCAATCTCCCAAGTGAGGCATAAAAAAATTCCCTATTCTTTACAATCATTAAGTAGTAGTGAATAGGGAGCAAATTCTTATGCAAATGCATATTAGTGCAGCATCATAGGGGCAAAGCTCCCTGATGGAAGTGCATATTTCTGGACAGAAAATTATGCATACCATTACAAAAATGCATATTTCACCTTCTCTCTATTGAAAAAGTATCTGTACTGTACAGTGGGGTATTGATTTTCAAAATATATTTTCTCCTTGATTTCCAGGAAAAGCCACATCTGGCTTATGTTTTCTATGTGTTACTTGCAGATTTCAGCACTTGCGGATTAGTGGATAAAAACCTGCCCCCCGATTATGAGATTGTGGATGGTGCAACAAGGGAATTTTAAAAATACTTTCATGCATTTCCTAAACTGTCAAACATTTTCACTTGTTTTTCTCCAGCTGTTTTACCACAGGAGAAAATTTTACAATAACTTTAATTTATTTTTGCACTCACCCAACAGCTAAGACATTTGGATCTAGAACCTTGACTACATGTGACAATTCTTTTGAAGGCTTTTTCTCTCAGCACTTCAGAATCTGCTGAACTCTGATTCACCCATCCATAGAGTGGCAAAAGCAACTCACCCAATGAATGCCTTTGTCACGTTATAGCAGAATTAATAAATGTGTCCATGTCAAATTATATCTTGTGTTAAGAGTTATTACTGAGAAACCCTGTAAAGCATGCAAAAAGAAGGAGGTTCTGGTGTCCTCTTATCTTCTTCAATCACATACTGTATTTCCTGGGATCTTCAAAATATTGTTGCAAGATTTTCAAGGGCATCTCAAAACCTATCCCATTCAGGGAATGCAGTACCCCAATTTCTCTTCAAGTTTATGATCATTATGTAATGGGTTGCAAAAATGCAAGGCATTGTGTAAGGTGTAAGAAAATATCAAGAAGTACTCTTTTAATTCTACATCATGACACTTTCTTTTAATGTTAATAGGATTGAGAACTAAATTCTAGTTATTTGCAAATGAATTTGTACCACCTTTAACATTGTGCATGCTAACTCAATGGAGCATCCAATGAGGTGGCAGAGGAGGTACTACTATTTTTTCAATTCCGAAGGATAGATGTCTTAATCCCACTTCATAGCGCCACATTACATCAATTGGTGGGAGCAGCTCTTGGGAGCTGCTGTACAGCAAAGATGACACCACAAGGCCCATATGAAAAGATAGACAAGTCGTCAAGACACAGGATTGTTGCCAAGCACCAGGTTTGGCAGTCATGCACTCTCATGTCCCAAGGTCTGGATGTCATATACTTGACTTACTTGGACTGTGTATTTGAAGATACCAATGGCTGCTGATGTCCATGATTTGGTTACTTTGATATCTTCATATCTAGCAGAATCCCTAACAATCTGTAGGTGCGATGGAATACATGACCTAAAGACTGGGGCTTTGTTCCATAGCTCTCATTCCTTGTATTCAGCTTTTGTATGCTTCCTCCTTTCTACAAATACTTGATTGTTTCTCTTAAAATTTCCCTGGTGCAATTTATCCTTCCACACCTTCTTGGACGTTCTTGTAAACATTATGTTATTCCAACCCATCACTTCCCTTGCAAAGGGCAAAAACAGTTTCCTTTATACTTTATTCTTGGCCTCAATGTTCTCCAATCAACTCTAGTTGACTCTACATACATTGGATGTTGCCCATGCGCTGTCACAAAAAGCACCACCATCCAAGTTGGGAGGATTCCTCCAAAGAAAAACATGGGCCCCATGTTAAAGGTGGTACAAATTCATTTGCAAAACAATGTAGCTGGCATTTAGCAAAATCTCAGGGAAAATGATTACTCAACTTGAAGAAAATTACAGCCAATTGATTTAACACAAATCACTTCAGCATCAGAATGACCTTGAATCTGTGTGCAGAGAAGTAAAAAGGGAAAGAAGAAAGAATGGGATATCAGAGACTAGGAAAATTAGCCACCATGGATATGAGTCTTTGCAGAATACAGTGAGTAAATTCCATTCCAACAATTCAAAAAATATACATACATAAAAAAAAGCCCTCAAGCATTTCCAGTAACTCAAGCAGCAACTCAGGTGTTGGAATTGCAGGGAGCAAGTCCTTATTATTGAATGACATCAGATCTGAAGGCAAAAGAAACCTAGGTCATGATCAAATGTCACTTCCCACTCTGTATTCCCCTCTACTAGGTAGCAATTTCCCATTTCACACTGCAAATGTCATTTGCACACACAGAACCCAGAGGTTTAGATGCTAAAACTCACCTCAGAGAATGGTACTCTCACAACCTTATCTTCATAGAATCCAACTTTTTGGAGTTTCAGGGATAGTAGGAGAGATGCATAAGAGGATATATAGACAGCATCTGCATTCAAGAGTATTCCACTCTCTTGCTGGGACATTCCTAGAAGTGAGGGATTGTCAAAATCAATAACTATTTTAATAGAGGAAAAACACACCTAAAGAAATTACTCCAATAAATCAAGCTGTTACATTCAAATCCAGATACATTTTTTGGTGTAACTGTTCAAATTTTTTCATTTCATCTATTTCCTCTTCTCTCTTTTTTCACTATCAAATGCTAAATATTGAATTATTCTAGTTGAATGGTTGAGTTGATTTATTGATAGTTCCTGAATACAAGCATGAAAGTAAAAGGATTAGCTTTCATCTGCTTGTCTCCTTAATCAGGGTTTTAATCCTGTTCCAAACCCTTGAAAAAAAAAAAAAAACCTGTCCTATGCTGATCCTTGTGGCTTCAGACCATCATCATTTCATCACCAGTTTCCTTTTCAGCATGCAATATTTTCCTGAATCTAACATTGTGCATAACAATGGTATACTGACTAGAGGAGCACCTGAGAAGAAGTTCTGTAAAGTGCATTGAAAATGTTGGAGGTTATATTAAAGTAAAACTTCAGGTTTCCTTCTCCTTGATTATTTTTGAAATTACAAAATAAAATCCAATTTATTTGGGCAACTTCAACAAGTTCATTACTTTAAGACTTTTAAAGCCTCTAAAAAGAAAAAAAAAAAGGATTTATCAGACTTCTTGTACAAGGAAAATGAATTTTAAAATGACAATTTGCACACTCAAAATTTAGGGTCTGTCTTACAAAGCCACAGTGTTCCACAAAAACTATGTCAATTAATTTTTTGTAGGAATGACAGTAACTTTTATCCAATTGGTTCAATATTTGATAAACTACATATGGAAGAAAGAAAGTAGAATTTTGCTAAGTTTTACAGAAATTGAATCTGTGACTATTTCAAACTTGAAGGATGAGAAAAAGCACCAGACATCTGGAGCTGAGCATCATCGCTGGAGCAATTCAGGAATAGCAACAGCAGCTGCATGTTTGTGTTTGAAAATGTGGGGGCCACTTTGAGCATATGCTGTGACCATAGGAACATGTGAAACCTTCCATTATATATCCATATGTATTAAATTATTAAATTGATTAAATCTGACCTCAACCAATTTACCATCATCTGATCAGATGATGCTTACTATCTTCATTACAAAAACAAATTAGCATAGTTTTTTTGAACTTACCATGTAACAAAAAAAATCTGTTAAATTGTTATAGACACATACCATGCATGAATTTCCTTTAAATCAGGCAAAAATTTTGTCATCAACATATAAGACAAAGGGAAAACACCATGCCCTCTGTCTCTTTGGCATGACATGCACAGACTTTAGTTAGCTTCATTAGCTGAGGCAAATGCATCAGTGGGCTTGTGTGGCAGACATTTCCACCTATCAAGTTTGAACTACCATTGATACAATACCTCAATCTTCTTCAAATTAGATACATACCTTCTTTCCCCTATCAACAGGAAGTTTTAAAAAAAAATTGACTTGATGCAATAAAAAGTATTGCAATTATTAGTGAAAAGGCTTTGGCAAAATTTTTTTAAACACCACGTATATATAAGTATATACAGTAACCAATGCAAGTCAATGCTCCATTATCACATTGACCCAAATTTTTAATAAGCACAAAGCACCACACATAAGTCATATCTGATCCCTGGAAAAATGTGAAAATCACATAGGATCTCCTTAGCCTAGGCCAACATTTATGTTCTGTTCACATCCTTTAAGGCATGTGAAAGTATTTTTAAGTATTCATGTGATGTGAGAGACAGAATCTGATCCCTGGAAAAATGTGAAAGTCACATAGGATCTCCTTAGCCTAGGCCAACATTTATGTTCTGTTCACATCCTTTAAGGTATGTGAAAGTATTTTTAAGTATTCATGTGATGTGAGAGACAGGCATACCAAAGGTGAAATTAGAGGCAAATTCCTGTAAGCTGGCATCAACTTGAATGGTACTTCTCAGAGTAATGAGAATGGAAAGATGCTGTTGAAGTTGAGCAAGGAACTCCCTGGCACTCCGCCTCTCCTCTTCCTCCTCGGCTCCACTCACCAAACCCTTTTATTTATCCATATCAAATTCATCCAAATTACTCATGTGCATTGGATTTACACATCATAGCACCCAATACCAATAATAAATCTCTGAATTAAGTTATAAATGGCATCAGTTGACAGAGGTGTCTCAGATGAAAAAATTGTAGCGTTCATTCTGAGTATCAGTGATATATGTATAGCAGATATACTCTTGCTTACCAATGCATGGTACCTATATAGCAAAATTTATCCTGAATCTGAAATTCTTCTCAGTTCAAATCAGTCTTCACATGATCCTTCTGAATTTCTGTAGGGAAACTGAGGAAGAAATAACAACTGATTTGATACTTAATCATAATAACCATTTGTGCTTCAAGAGTTTTGAAGATTTCAAATTGACAACATATAGAATGCTGGCAATTTTTATTTTCATCAACTTCCATCTGAGGTTTGCAGTTCAATGAGATTAAGGGATCACATTCACTTGTGTTCACCTGAGCAAAAGGATAGGATGTTTGCATTTCCATTCAGTTTGCCTGGAGCCAATAGAAGCTCAAGTGGCCAGGTTAGGTCTGACCTCTTGTACTATTTCCTACCAAAGTGACTGAAGGCAAAGAACCTACCATGCTGGTATCATCAGAATCTTCATCCAATCCTTCCTCTCTACTTACTTCTTCTTTCTCCTTCACATCTTCGATGCTTGATTCATCACTTGCCACCTCACTAAATGCATCATCTGCAAAGTTTTAAGGCACATGAAAGACTTGATCAATATTAATAATCAATATCTATCTGGTGCTCCAGTACAGCAATGTTCTCAAATAAAACCTTCCCAGAGCATCAAGCAGGAAAATGACTTCATATCAATGTTACAATTACCTGAGCGTTGGCAGTCCTTTGAGGGGGAATTGGCAAGGACAGCAGTCACATGCTGAGTGGTTATACCCTGACCCTTCATGCCAATGCTTTCCAAGGAATCTAGAAGATGACAACAACTCTCGATGCTCCAGTCTTGTACTTCTTCATACTCTGAACCCTCAATAAGGGATTCCAAAACCCTAGAATTGTGGAAAAAGAAAAGTATATCTACGTATTTAGATTTGGGTCATAACAAATTGACCCAATGCATTCAAATCCTATACTTGCAAAAACTAAGTATGAAGATGTCTGGGGAGTAATTGGAATTTTAAACTCAATAGAGTTTTCCTTTATTTGCAAAATCAACTATCCTTAAACCACAGAAAGCCATCAATAGTTGACTATGGTGTGCTAGACAATTATGAAATTTTCAAAGTAGAATGATAAAATACCAAGTGTAGTCATTCAGCACTAGGTTTACAGAATGACTTCATGCTGAACTACTTAATCAATCATTTCATATGGGACCTATAACTGACTCCATGAAAAATAAATTTAAGAAATGGGAGCAAAGCTTACAGCCTAAGGAGTGAGAGATGTTCTCCCTTCTTGATACTGTGATGACTCATTTTGGCTGGTCGATGGCTAGGAGAGGCAAGGGCCAAGAGGAGAGCTGGGGAAGATAGCATAGAAGCTACAGTCCTCAGGGCATCAGCTCGACACCAGGGCAAAGGATAGAGAAGCATCTGATGAAGCAGAGACTCCAGTGCTGGACGTAAGGATGCTGTCTCTCCTGATAATCTCACTACTTCCAGCCCCACACTTCGTTGGAAAACAAAGGTGGCAAGGAGCCAAAAGTTTACACTTTGTTGGATAATTTCAAGTAATCTGAAATTGATCAATGTACCATACAACTGAAGTACTGCATGAATGGAAGTGGAAAAAAGGTTCTGGTACAGAGAGTGCTCCATCACAGAATTAATCGGCATAATGTGCACTCTATCTTTGCAACATGTTAACAGTGGATGAGCTCAATAATACTGGTATCAGAATGTCTATTTCAAAGATTTGGATTGGTAGCTCATGATCTGGAAAACTCACACACTTCAAGGCCCAAATCCCAGGCTTGTACTTTGCTTTTGCTGCAAAATTTGACTATTCAAACTGCACTTCATACACTTTGACAGCAAAGATTGACTGTAGTCCACATCCATGAATTCTTTTGTTCATTTGCTGCAACATTTAACTTCATTTTAGAAATCATTAGAAAACAAAATTCAAAATATGAAATATTGGCATTTTCAATTTTTTCTGCATAATGGACATTACTTAGGGGGGAAAAAACCCACTAAAATTAAATATTTAACAAAAGGGTTAAACATAACTAAGAATCTGAAGGGAAGTAGCTGTTCTGTTGACATGAGGAAGTTGAGGACTGACCCATAGAGAAGTCGAGTGAGGTGGTGGTTGAGAGCAGGAGCATGTCCCATACTGTTGGTCCCTCTCCCAAGGTGATTTGGGTTTGCATTAACTCCACTCTGCATCCAAGAAGGCTTCCATGTCTTCTCCAAATCACTTGGGGCCAGGAGGGAGACAACACATGGACAAAGCTGCTGCCACACAAGTGAGGTAAATAATGGGCTCTCTCCCAGGGCCTCCACATCAAGGGCTCGCAGCAAGGCATGAGTGGATTCCACCAGGAAGGGGAAACAGGCATCTCCTTTCCTATTAAAATTAAGAGTAAAACATACACTCCTTTGAACTTCATGTACAAGGGATGTACCAATATGAAAGAGCACTTGATTTTTTTTTCTTAAAAGCAAGCTGGGTCACACTCAAACTTTCTATTAGAATATACAAGAGGCACCTACCTGAATTCAGATCTCATTTGATTGCAGAGAAGCTTGAGAAGAGAAACAATATCAGCAATAGCTCCTTGCTGCTTTCCAGCATCTGCAATGTAGGAAAAATCAGTCGAGTATAAATCCTTTTGCTCTGTTGTAGAGCACAAACTTAACCAGACCAATAAAATATTTTGAATGAATTGATGTTAGCAGAAGTGATGGGAAATTTTGGACAAATGTGGACTGAAGTCAAATGCAGACAGTAACCACAATGATGCTCAAATTTTTATTGATATAGAAGCCATGGTGCTAAGCAAGGCACTCAGAGGTTTCTAAATGAATACCATCCAAGAGTAAGGAGAGTAGATTTTGATTCATGAGGCACATCTGTAATAAACCAGAGCTATGTGACTAATGTGAGGTACTCCTTCCGAAGTGCATTAACACCACTAAAACATTTAAAGTTAGAATGCTGAAACTTCACCCTGCTTCTTCCTGTGATGAGTACTCACATGGGGTTTTTGTTCAGGAGGCTCTATAATCTGCTACAGGACAAGACTGCCTTCAAGCAGGAAGGCCTGGTACTGGAATAGACTTATCTAAAGACCAAGCTATTAGAGACTGGACACTGAAAATTTCAAAAACTCTAAGTCTAAACTCCATTGGCCCAGTCAGGAAAAAATAACCTGTGGTGTAAAATGAAGTAGTACAGGGTGTTCGAAAAGTCACTGGGCAGTAGAATTCGTTTATTTTGTTGCATGTATTTAGTATTGTACTATGTATCACATGTATTGCATCATCAAAGACATGAATTTCCACTCAATACTTCATCAAATATTAGCACCATCCCTGATTCACATAATTTGTCTGTAATTCCTCCTTCATTCCTCCTACATCATGTCCTGAATTCTACTGCACAGTGACTTATCGAACACCCTGTATTATTACTGTAGAAATACTTACCAATTTGAATATTTACTTCATGATAATTCCCTAATGGATTAAATGTTTCCAATATCAAACATGTTATCACTTTTGTGACTTGGGAAAAAGTACTTCAACAAAGTTAAACTCAGGTGAAGAACTTTCATGCAAAAGTTTGAATATTTAGTGCTCCTGTAAATGATAACTGCACTAAAATAGAAAAAGGGAAAGGTGATACAGGTATTTGGGAATTGTGCTAGTAGCCTTATTTTATTTGAATAAAAAGGACCCAGTCAAAAATTACCTGAAACTTCAAAGCATCAAAGGTTTTAACATAGCTCAAAGCAATGAAATGTGAGAGAGATATCTATAACGCACTCTGTGATATAGCACGAACAATATGTGATGAAAGGAGGAGTGCAGCAGCTTGGAGTGTGTCATTTCCAAGCCCCCTGCGATATGCATCTCGACACACTTCCAGTGTCTCTTGTGCTAATCGGAAATTCAAAGTCCCTCTGTGTTTGGTCAACCCTGCCAAAAATGTCTGCATGGGATAAAAGAATAGAAGGATTATATAACAGTCATACCAATCCATTCCTGATATCCTATCACACATTGTTTGACATAGTGGAGTATGAAGTTGCCCTTAGTAAGAAAAAATTAACAGGTTGACCTCCACGAGGTGAACTGGTGCACCTCACTTAATGGAAAAATCAATAGGCTAGCATTGCCGTGGCAGTCAACGTGTTAATGACACTAAACAACTACAAGTAGAGAGATCCTTCAGCACTGCCACAAGAAGATTCATGGCACAGGGTATTCCTTTCCTTTCACACCATATGAGAATGCAATACTTTGCCTGCCTATCAATTGAAGTCATCCCCTTCCATGACCTTGGATGATGCAAAGAACAAAGGTTACATGTCAACTTTAAATAATCCATCTGAATTAAAATTCAATCCAATAAATCACAGTAATTTTTCCACTAATGGACACAGAAGCAATACTGAAAATCAACCCATACATTCCCATCAATTTGCAAATTTGAGAGTAAAGTTAAACCCAAGAATTCACTCAAGAATCTTGGATACCTTCAGGAGTTCTGCTTGGGCATTAAGAGAGAGACTAGGCAAAGGTGAGGCAAGGGTCTCAAGCAGTTGCCAAGGGAGGCTTTTCCCCTCTTCTCTTTCTTCTGGGCCTGATTCCCATTCATCTCCTTCTAGGAACCGGTCATCTTGAATCAGTTTCTATTGGAAAGGAGACAATGGAAAGCACTCATCATAATCACATATTACAAAGACATTCTGAAATAGATGAAAAAGGTTAAACCAAGCAGAATAGCAATAAGACTTTTCAAGCTGCATTTTGGGACCTGTGAACAAGTGATCCTTTATTGCTAAAAATAAATTAACACTTGAGAAATGACAACAGGATATATATAAATTTATGCAGTTTTATAATGATGACAGAAAAAGTCAAGTAGCTCATGACCTGAAACAGTAGACAATATGAAAAACTTATTCCAAATTTGCCATTCTTCAGAGCCTATACTGGACTTATATGCTTGAATTTGTAACAGTAGCCATATTTACATGGGTGCCAGACATTCCCCTGCTATGCTATTCAACACAATCTTCTACTATAATGATCTTAAAATCTATTTAGGTCAATAGCTCCAACTGAAGATCATAAAATAGGTTACTCCTTCAATTGAGGGGGATTTAAACTTTTGTTTTGTTCTAATCTCCCTAAGCTTACATTTTCTGATGAAGAGCAGGATATACCTCTCAGGCTTGTCTGAGCATAGGGTCTACCATTGAAATAATTTAGGATAGGCTTGGAACACTGAAAGACCTGCAGCTGATTCAGCATCAGAATTAGAATGAATATCTTTCATTCTTGGAATGTTTTTTGCTTCAAAGATTCACAGGCCAATTTCATTCATAAATGAGGAATAATAATTCTGCAACACTACTCTCTGGGTAGGCAGGTCACTTCAGGCCAAATGGAGTGACATTCTTGCAGTTAAACTTGTCTAGTAGGAAAGGAGTCAACTGACATTCTGAAGTTCATTTGCTACATTTGCAAATGTTGTATATTGAATTCAAGAACGATGGCAATGGGACAAAAGATGCATGCATTATATCTTACTCTCAGCCCCTGGACTGCCAGTTGAATAAGCCGATGGTTTCTGGAATCAAAGCAAATACGTAATGTCTTGAAACACTGTTGACGAAGTTCCCATGGTGGATCTCTAAGCATTGACCCTTCTTGTTCTGCCAAGATATCTGAAATAGCAAATCCTCAAATGATTTGGTAAAAGTACTATGTGTCCAACATCATTTTATAATTTCACTGGGTATTAACTTCAGGTCTAATGGATTAGAGAAGAAGAAAAGGTAGAGGTTGCACTCATAGAACTATATCCCAATGAAATGAGCCTATTCATACAAGAGTCAACAAATTTGGCAAGATTAATTTAAAGTGAGTCATTCAGCAAAAATTTCTCATGAGTTCTCCCCTGTTGGGCAGCGACACATGGAACTATGGATGCAGGAAATCCAGGAGGTAACAGTCCAGGTCTCACTGCATCTTAGTTCATTATACTCTTCTCAATATGTTCTTTGAGCTAAAAGAAAATAATAAGTGATAAGCGACAGGAAGATATGAACAAGGAGGTTGAAGTAAACACCTACAAGGTGGGTCTTCCAAACAAAAAAACATTCACCCTTCTGTAAATTACAGCCTGAAAACCTGCCACATCAGTGGCAACTTCAGGAATATGAGAGGGCAATGGATCAAAATACTGATGGGCTATATTCTGCAGCATCTTGTAGCAAGAAGTTTTAAATTCAAGCACTGCTAAGAAGTTGACTTCATTTATGCATACTAATTTTTCCAATTTATACACATTTCCTAGCACATGACTTCCAAAAAAGGTGAGCAACAGCTACCATTTCTTGAAATACACAATTAGCATTAACATAAGTTTCATTATGAATAAAAGCACTCAATAGGCTACCTGGCAAAGGCAAAAAAGTTCTAAAGATGGAAATCTCAGGAGTAAAGACTCACCAAGGGACTTTCTGGAACTGGTGACAATAGCTAAAAACTTTAGTTCAGAAGCAACCCTCAATATCTGCTCAAAAAACCCTTCCACACTCATTGCAGATTTCACACTAACACTGAGCAACAACCAAGCCTTCAAGCAGCTCAATCTACACCTGTAGTATTCACTTCAGGAAGACAAAATCAATACCTAGCATACTGGATTAGAAATGAAAGACAGTTATTAGAAAGGGCTTCTTTCAGGAAAAGAAAAGGTTAAATAGGCTACATATGAAACAGCATTTGCCAATCCAAAAATAGTAGTTTTTCCTGAGATATCCCACATGAAAATTCCACATATGACGAGGTGTATGATTCTATATGGTCATGTGATCATATATTTGGCATATACCACCATATATGTATTCATATATTAACAAATGCATGGTGTATAATATATTTAATCTGCATTGCAATATTAAGTGTGATGGAAAAATGGCATTATGTCTAATATGTGGTGAATATCCATAAACAAGTCATATGGTTGTAAGCAAAACATAGCATGAGGTCAGTGGGCCAGAGGGGGTAGGGCAGCTGAGGGGGAGGAGTCTTCAAACCCCACCCAAGTGATATTGGGGGAGAAAAATAATATCTCTAAGGGGGTACCAAGCTCCATCCCAGGGGATGCCAGGGGGGGAGGGTGGTGACATCTGCACTCCCTGCTGCCACTGCATGAGGTTTTTACACGAAGGCCATGACATTCTGATGCCTCTGCAAGTAATATTTTATTTATCCATTATATTGTACATGAAAAATTAGCTATGTATTACCTTTAAAGTAACTTCCCAAAATATTTATTTCAAACCCCTACCCTCCCTAGGTAGCAAAAGTGTATTGAGGATGAAAAAAGTGGGGGGGGGGCATGGGAACTCAAGGGTAGCAATGCATGAACTTTTCAGTTCCCTTTTTTCATCCATGTATTCAGTTGCCTCCCTTTATTCCCTTTCCTTCCCCCTCCACTGGTTCCATTTCATCAGAAACTAACTGAAATTTCAAGGAAGTTGGCATAAGAAAGGAAAAACGAATATATGGATTATGTACCCTTTTAGGATGTGGGTATTTGTTAGGCTTTCTCACCATATGTACATATGTAGACATGTTTAACTTCATATATGGACAAGATGTGACATGGCATAATTGGTGCAATTGCATGAGCTAATATATGAAAATATATGGGGCCATATATTTTCATTCTTATATGATTTTATGTGACTTGTGTCAAACCCCATATATGTTAGACTGGCTAAATAGTACTTCACATATGGCCATTTCACATGTGTTCTTATATGAAATTTAACATATAGTAAATGTAAATGGGTAGTATGAATAGTAAATGACAAGTGACATGTGAGATCCACAACAAGCATAGTAGGCCTAATGTTAATCCAACATCTAGCACTGACAATAACAAAAATTAATATCAACATGGACTGTAATCAACCAAGCAGTCTGATAGGCTGAAAGGACACTTAAGTGAATATAATTTGTGAACTCAAATATATAACTGGATATTTGTCAAGTAGGATTGCTGCAAAGTCAGTTGCACACAAGAAAGTTGTAAACTTTGACTTCATTGACCAATTGACCATAGTTTCTCAAAGCTCCTACCAGACTCCCAGATGCAGCACCTTCCCTAGTCACCATGAAAAGCTCCCATGTAACTAATGCCCAAAAGAAATTCAAACTTCACTCTTGCACAAAATCAACCCAATTGAAGCTGCATGTCTATTTTTTTTTTAAATACGAAAACATTCTCTTCTTTGACAAAAGAAAGTCCACATACTGAAGAAAATTCAACCAAAGTAATTTCCCCTAACTCTGATGAAATTCTATCGCACCTCATCTAAATTGATGCCTGTTAGGAATTTCACTCATGGGACCCTCAACTTTGCATCACTACCATCTTGGGTTCAAGTTTCTGCCTGCATTGAAAGTTTCCCATAGACGACGCTGGGACACCTAGGCCTCAGGTTATTAATACTATTTCGAGACCATAGCTAGTAAGGGCATGTTCAGCAAGAGCTTATCGAGACCTTCGTCGCAATCGTACTTTCACAGAGACGCATTCCTCTGCTTCTTAGCTAGGAAGTTACTTTTATTCCTAAGAATTCATGAGAAAGAGAACATCAACATGTACACACGTGGACCGTTGGGTGGCACGGATGGCAGCAGCCATATTTTATTCACATGCAGCAATGGGAGCAACCAGTTGACTATTCTGACCGGAATGCATTTCCATCCCTCTAGCAGTCTATCAAGATCTTTTTCCTACATGCAAGTTTAAACAATTTCTGGAGAGACCCATAGAATGGACCTACACTTTCCGGATTGAATTTGTCCCGTCCCCCCCTCCTCCTTGCCACACACACACACCATAGTAGCTTCCACAAGGAAGATTTTTTGAATCGTCTAATCTTGCGTATGGCAGGAGGGTGATCAGCTACACTTATAATTTTATGTCAAGGTTGGAAAATGCAGTTGGAGGCTATTGGAGTAAGGTCGTGGATTTCGTCTATGGTGCCTGCAAATGAACGGAGTGGGCACTGATGGATAATATGCTGGATGGTTTGGTCTTTGAAACAGCAGTCACATCAGGGGGTGGTCTTGATTTTCCACCGGTGTAAGAGGTGGGCGCATCGGCCGTGCGAAGTGCGGATGCGGTTGAGTGTGGTCCACTGCTTCCTTCGCAAGTCGTAGCGAACAAGTGGCTTGGACTTGGTAGTTCGAAGAAATGAAACTCTCTTTCCACTGAGGATACCTTCATGGCACATCTCATGAGCTCTGTTAATTCCAATATACAGGTGGTGGTTGACAGGTCCTTGGGAGTCTGGATGTGAATGCAACCCTGTATTCACAAGTGATTCAGGTTCAGCCACCCACCACGGAGACTATTGACACTCCAAAGATATCGTCAGGAAACTCCTGCTCAGCTTCTATTTCTTCAATAGAAAGCAGAAGCCAAGAAGAATCATATACTTTCGAGATGGAGTGTCAGAGGACCAGTTCGAGTTGGTGATGATAGAAATGTACAGAATCCAACAGGCATGCAAGAAACTGGAATCTGGCTATGAGCCAAAAACGACAATGGTGGTGGTGCAGAAGCATCACCATACTAGGTTCTTCCATGAGAATCCCCAAGATGAAAAATGTCCCACCTGGCACAGTTGTTGATGACATCATCACCCATCCCACTGAGTTCGATTATTACCCTTGCAGCCATGAAGGGGATCCAGGTATGAAAGGAAATTTATTTTATACATGATGATTTCATGAGAAGTTTTTAGGGTAGAAGTTGATGCTCATACTGATTTTCCTTCCAGGGAACAAGTAAATCGACCCACTAACATGTGCTCTATGATGACAATAACTTCTCATTCGATGAGATCCAGAAGCTGAGTTTTTTCTTCTTGTGTCACACCTATGCACGATGCTCTTCGGGGAGACCAGGAGTCAAGTCAAAGGTTATACGAAGACGCATAACCACTGTCGGTACTCGACTGGAATCAAGGTATTCAAGAAGATTAAACCCTCCCTTACATTTGTTCTACAACTCATCTGAAAACATATGAAACTTTAGATCCGTCGAAAACCTTTCTGAAAAAAGAATGCTGTCTCGAAAGAGCCCGGCCCCTTCACTGACGAATCACTACTGCTGCCACCGGTCTCTCCTCTCAATTGCTACCAGACACACTGGTAGAATATGCGATCAATTTATGAATCTCCCAGGTCTGGCAGTACAGGAAGGATGCAGAAACGATGAAATAGAAAAGGATTTGTGGGAGACGCAAGCCTTAACTGTTATGTTGGGCAAATGACGACGTGCGCCGACCCTCGACCTTTACTCATGCATTTCTCACCATACACATGCAATGCAGAGAAAGTCCTTGTCTCAGACCACACCTCGTTTCGAAAGGTGTCGACCGATGCATACTGTCATACTATGACCCCAATGATGATATCTTGAAAGTACCCTGCATGCCTTCAAGCGTATTTAACCATTTTATTGTTTCACGGCTTCTTTTTCACAAACATACCTGAACCCATCCATCCTTCATTGCACTCCTCACCCTTCTCCCCTTCGCGGTTTTTTCTTCCAATTTTTTAATTTAAGCATTGAAAGTTTTCCCAACCGCCTTAACTTTTGTCAGAGTAACTTTTTTTTTCGACAAGGCCGTTCCTACACAACTTAATTATTTCGCCCGTTCACTCGAGTATACAGAACCATCCTAGATACAGGGTGCTCGTAACGAAACGTAATGGGACGCACGGAACCTGACGAATGCCGCGAGTTTCAATGGCTTAAGGTCAGCACACCGCGAAGTTAAAAGGTCAGAACTGAGTCTTGTGATTAGTTGCCCTGAGGTACTACAGAGTGTTTAGAAAATCACTGTAATGTAATTTTTGCACTAGATCAATAGTTTTTGTGCCAAAGGAAGTAAATTTCAATAAGATTTTATGATTTCATCGAATTTTTTGCTTATGGTAACCCTCTATAGCGCCCAAAATCGAATCCTTCCGCCCTCTTAACCAGGACGTTCCTCACCTCGCATTTCTTGTTTCAGTCATCATCGAGTAAAATCCTGCATGTGAAACCGAAGACGATGGAGCTTCTGTTTTTCATACCTCTCTTCGAAAGAATTCCAATGGAATCGAAATGGGGCAACCTTCCGAAAAGCATGATGCCACCACGAACCAGAACGGGCAGTGGCAAAACGAGAACGCGACGGAGGAAGCGAAAGTGGATCTCGTTCGGAATTGTTCTTGAATCGGATGAACCGATCTTGAACTTGAGATCTCTGCTCGTTTAGGCTAGCGTTGAAAATCTCAATCGCAGCCACGTGTTTCACCTTATCACTTCTTCCCGCTCAATATGCATTACTTAATTGAAACATGTGATCGACAGCTTATTTCCATGGACTTCGGAAAAATGTCAAGCTACTTCACGACTTGGAAGTTGTGCAATGGATACGTCTCTAACGCTCGGAGACAATTGGAAAAGAGAGAGGAAAAGAAACCACGTCCATTCGAATGCTAAACAATGCGAACTCCATAAGCAAGTAGAAGCCATATCGATTTGCGTCGTTTCCGATTTACCACTATGATTTACCAATTTAGGCAGCAGAGAAGGCATGCGACGACCTTTCACGAAGGGACGAAAGGAAAACTGGTTTGCGAAAACACCTTTTCCTCGAGATTCGTAAAGGGAACGGCGCCCTGTGCACGCGAACCCGTTTTCCTCTCCATCGCCACAATCGACAAATGGGTTAACCCGCAATCACTACATGGACCAGTTTTCTGGAGATTTTAAAAATTATCGATAGAAAAACTGGTCTTTCAGTTTTCGTCACTCTCGTACGGTGAAAATGAATGGGGTGATAAAAAAAAAAAACATCCAAGCCGTCAGCAATCCTCTGACATGGAAGAATTAGGAGGAAACCGTGCAAAACACTCGGGAAGAGAAACCGAGAAGCAGCAGCTTAGGACTTTGGTCGAATTACATTTTGCTTCTGCCGGATGTTCGTCTGGAAAACTAGTCCCGTGCACGATTCTTTGCGCCTTTGCGACTTTAAATGCGAAAGGTAGAACCCGATTGTGCACGCCGAGGTTTTCAGCCTCGTGAGATGCGTCGCCCGCATGCGAACGACTGTTATCCTGGGTTCTCAATTTCAGAACGAGAAATTGCGAGGACGTGAAAGAGACAAGCAAAAAAAAAAAAAAGAAACAGTTGGACGGTCTTCCTCCCGGGCACAAAATGCAACACGGAACAATCGGAATCGTGACACGAGAACGTTGGAAATGCTCATTTTTTTCCACTACGAGATGCCCTCACTCGCGTGACTTGCCCGAAGTATCGATCACGTCTGGAAAGAATGCAGCCGTTTCAGTTTCCTTGTTTTCAAACTCAAACTAAGTATTATCGACCCTCGACATACCGCCACTCTCGCAAACCGCCATCCGCAAACACCTTAACTTGCACAAACGTGTCTTATTCTTTATTCTACGTAAGTCTTACTCGATGTTGCGCCAAGCAACATGCTGTGCCAAGCAGCATGCTGTGCCAAGCAGCATGCTGTGCCAACCACAACCATCTAAATTTAATGCTGCCAGCTGCTCTTTCCGGTCGCATGTGAGGCGCGATGACTGCGTTAGAATAGACCAGGCATTAGAGGGAGACGTATAGGGTCGCCTAATCTTGTCTCTTCCTTTCTGAGAATGGAAACGTCGCATGCAGATGATACGACATTTCAAGTTTGTTCAATATCCATTGATGGGGAAGTAACGGTTTCAAGTGTGAGGGAAGAATTGGAAGCGTGTCGTTAGAAAAAGGCGCATGTGGTCGAAAGTGAAAAAAAGTTGCAAATAATTTTTCGAGTGGGTTTGGGACGATCAAGTGAGCAGACGGTGCATAGGAGCTACTCTCATTGAATTGAAAATAGTTAATAATTGGATGTCATCATGGATGGAATCATTTTTCTAAGCCGCGTAGCTTTTGTGTTCTGAGGCGCGGACCATTGACAGGGTAGATGAATTAAAGAGATTTTTTTTCCATTTTGCAGTCATGCATTTCGGTTTAGCGCCAAAATCGACGAAGACCAACAGTTGACTGTTCTGCAATTCTTAGTACGTCGTCATGCTTCGCTTGTCGAGGCGACGGAGCCTCGTGGTCGTCTGCCACCACAGTGTCGTGTCTGTGGTTCCTTTCCACAGCATGAATTCCCTTTCATTTTTAACCTGAGCGAAGTGTGCGCAAACGGGGTGAGGATATGATGAAGATAAGGAATTCACTACTATCTGTTTCAGCCAACAAGGAGAATCGAGAAAGGGAGTTTCACATCCGGATGCGAAAATGAGTCCCGTCCCACCTTTCGAGTTTTACAAGTGCTTTTTTTTTAGGTCTCGTAAAGCACGATTACCGATACAGGTTGGACGACTCATCTCCATCCACCGTTACGGAAAGTCCAGCTCCCAAGACGATGCATGGCATGAAACGAAGGCCGCTGAATCTTCGGGGGAAAAAAAAAATAAACTAAAGTTTCTCAGCGCATCAAGAGATGCTGGCTTGAAGTTAGTTCCACGTTTTTCAAAAGTCCTGGTGAATGCACGCTCATGTCGGCATTGTATTCCATCGCGATGCACATTCGATGCCCGAATGCATTCTGCTGTGGGGTAACCGGTTCCGTGCAGGACTCTAATTCCTGCCAGGTTCGCGCCTTTTATTGAAACGTTCCCTTCCCAGAACTTTTCCCTCCAATCCCACGACACATGCGAACTTCTTTTTTTTTTCACTCGGAGTACCTCTATCAAGATATTCCTGCGAAAATTTGAATAATTTGGTTGAATCCCGCATTACGAGATTCTTTGACGGTCACGCCCGCATCCGCAGCATCGATCGCGGAGCCGCGGGAGTCCCAGGGACGAGTTCAATGGTCGCATTTCTCAGTCAGGGTTCAAGAACGTACATGCCATCATCTTTCGTTATGGATCCATAAGGCTACGTAAGAGAGTGTGAACACGTTTGCATAACTGCGTAAGGGGGCTTCGACATGCCCCTGCCCCCAATTTTAAATTCGTGTTTCATCGATGAGCATCATAGAAAAGAACATCATTGAAAATATTTATATGTGATTCTCAGACCTCAAAAGGATTTGATTAACAATGGGATGAACGTAGGGAAAACGAAAGTCCACGATATGAGAGTAAAACAGTTAAAAATGGATCTTTTCTTTCCCTCCCTGTTCACGTCATTTTCTATTCCACAAATGGAAAATAAATTCCGAGTATGCAGGTATTTTAGAGAATATAGTTTTGGAAATAAATCCAAGATAGAAGCCGTTGATGCTGTAGAGAAGAGAGCGATCCTCGAGTTCCTCAAAGCTCCTATCGCTTCCTAGCATGAATGCGTGCATTAGTAATGCGCTAAAAAAAATGGAAGAAATATCCTGCATTGAGTAATTATTTTTTTTTTTTAAGGAGCTAAAGGTATGGTGGGCCCCGCTGCCCTGGCCGTCACATGAAGTAATGAGGAAAGGACCAGATTCGATCGGGATGGGATGTCCATTTCACTTCAAAACGACTAATTCCGCACGAAGACCGATCGGTAACGCTTAGTAATGAGGTTCGATTGTGCCCTGGTTTAGGATCCAAGAGAGACCGGCTCGACGCGATCGCCGATATAGAACGGTTCTAATAACTAGAGGGAACGGGGAAAGAAAGAACGGAACTGGAAATATCGAGAAAATCCAGACGCGTCAGAAAGTGAAATGGAACAATGGCTAGATCTATCTATCGATAGAACCCCTTCAACCCAACACGTCGATCCCAGGTTCCTCTTGGGATTATTGGAACCTATGAAAAGTAAAAAATAAGGATTGAAACGCCCCAGGGAGCATTCGAACTCTTCTCGTAAGTTTCCATCAGAATTTATCGAACAATACGTCACGAGTCAGACTCGAAGAGTGAGTGGAGCAAAAATATAATATATTAGTCGAGAGGTTGGAATTTGCAGAGATCACAGTGGCGAGGAACTTCCCTCTTGTCTCCATTTTCTTTGGATTCCCCCCTTTCCACCACTCACATCTGTGGGTTTGAAAGAGCGCGAAGTGAGCAACACCGAATGGCAGTAACGTTTCATCTTTTTCATTAGGAAATAACTTACCGATTCGTGAGTCGAGGATGGGAGAAAAGGGAAGTGAGGAGCGTATCTCTTCGCATGAGAGGAGAGGGGCAGGCCCTCCGAGGCCTCTCTGCCTTGGGCCGCGTGGTCCGTGGAGATGGGGACCCAGCCGCCGGTTTCCATCTGGGGCACGGTGGCGAGGGAGACTCGGCCGGGTTCGACCCTGTCGACCGGACTCGAAATCGGGGACGGGCGGGTCGGTTGGTATCCGCTTCCGTCGTCGAGGTCGAACTTGGTCGAGAGATGGATCAGCATGTCGCCAGGTCCCACCGGCCCGTAATAATGCTGCGGAACGGGGGAGATCTCGTTTCCCTGATACGCGGGAGCCGCGATCAATTGCGGCGACTTTCCGCCCGACTGGTAACTGGGGATGGAAGGGACGTATTCCGCCACGTAACCCGTCGGATACGTTTTCCGATACGACTCGGAGTCGTCGTAGGAAGTCCCGTCGTCGTATTGTTGACCGTAGCCGTCGTATTGTTGACCGTAGCCGTCGTATTGTTGACCGTAACCCTCGTGACCTTCCGTGGCGTATTGGTAGGCCGGGGACTGAGAACTCAAAGACGAAATTCCGTTGTGATTCTCGTAGGACGAAACATCTCCGTAGTCGTGAGGTGCAGACGCATCCTGGTCTTCGTACCGTCCCGGCTCGTCCGATTCCCCATCGTCGTATCCATCGACCGGTCGATAGAACGGATGCGACTCGGACGTGAAACTCTGCGCGTAGGGATAGGTCCCCTGCGAGGCCTGGGAATACGGATGATCGTCGGGACCCTGAGCGCCATAGGTGCCGCTGTCGGACGAGACGGATGCCACGTGCCCGTACGAGTCCCCGTGACCCCCGAAACTACTATAGAGCTTGGCCTCTCGGTCCGACGACTTCTTCGAGCGTCTCCAGACCCAGCGGTCCGAGTCTCGAGCGATCGACAGGTGCTGCACGTCGTTCCGATACAGAGTGTTCCGTCGATAAGCTGCCAGTTTCCCGTAATCGACGGTCCCGTCGGGATACGCCTGATTCACGGGTCGTCCGTCGTAGGAAGGCCGAAGGAGTTGAAGCCGGAGGTCGGCAGTGTTGCCCTCGTAGACGTCGTCGAACGTGAGGACCTCGGAATTCTCCCACGACCCCCCGTACGCGTTTGGATCCCCGAACGAAGACGGATGATACCCACCGGCGGTGCCGTAGTGACCATCGGCCTCACCGTAGTGACCGTCGATCTCGTCGTAGTGACCGTCGGCCTCGCCGTAGAGACCGTTGACCTCGCCGTAGTGACCGCTGACTTCACCGAGGTGACCGTTAGCCACACCGAGGTGACCCGCATCCGTATAATATTCCAGGGAACCGGGAAGTTCTGTGTAGGAAATGCTATCGTCCAAACTCGGCTCATAACGACGATGTATTCGTGGCTCGGGGCTCCATCTCCACGACGCCTCGGACGGGGCACCGAGGATTCCTCCCAGCAGGCAACTTAAAATCAGGAACGTCTGCGAGAGCCAGGATGTGACGTCAGCCGAGTGAACTCCGATCGTATCACGAAAGATAAAATAATGAATGAATAAACAATGAGAGATAAAATTCATCGAGTACGTTAACGAGAGCGCGAGAATGGGAATTCCCCGAGCGTAAACGCGAAGCGAAATGCGACCGTCCGGAACGGAACGGTAACGTTCTAGAGAAAGCGAAGGATGTCGGAATCGGACGGGGCATAACGGGGTCCGCTTCCGTTAGGGGCTTTTCCCTCGTCTCTTCCGAATTTGGGCAAAGTCGGGGTGAAAGTGGTCCCGGTCTGACCTCCATCCCACATCCACCCCGAAGGCTTTCCCTTTTTTTTTTTTTTTTTTTTCCTCGTAACGATTTTCTTTGTCTTTTCGCTCACGGTGATTTGGAGTCTCGTTCTCGTTTTAATTAAAGCGAACGGTCTGGGCAATGTGGCAATTGGGGTAAACGATGAGAATCGGAACCGAGTCTCCTTTCCGGGGATTCTATTCTTCGATTCAAAACCTCCCGTTACGAGTGCCCACTAAAATTTTTCACTCGAGTTAGGTAAAGTAAGTTAAATAAGAAAAATCGCTTATCACTTCTACATAGGAAGTTCCTCACGCACGAGGAACATCCCGAGTGAAAAATCGTCTGACTTGAGTGAAAAAAAAAAGTTTTTATTCCAAGACCGACGGTACAAAACTCGAAAAGGCGGAAAGGCCGTCGGGCCTTTTCCTCTTTTATATGCATTCCGAGAGAGGAAAGTTCAAGGCTACTTTCGAGTTATGGTCAAGGGTATTAGCCTTGATTTGTGGCGATAGAAGTCCTGCCGTAGGGGGAATGAAGAAAATCTCAACCACACGCGACCGAGTGCTTCACATTCTTATACGTACGATTTTCTAGAGTCGAGAAAATTCGAATGTAGTCTCGAATCTGGAGTCCAAATTCTAGACTACACTAGAATGTGAGAAATTTCTCACAAATTCCTTCGAACCAGAAGGAAGTCCACGAGACCAAAAATGCTCCATAACGAAAAAAGAAAACGAAGAAGAGCGTTTGGACTGACCTTTTTGAGGTCCATTGGAATCCCTCGTCGGCCCCCTCGGGACCGGACGGCCAAGCGACGTGACAAAGGGGAACGCAGGCGAAGCGAGCACGGCGTATCGGTAAATCAGGCCTCGCGGTGGATGCAAGGGAGGATCGTAGAGAAACCCGGATGAAAGTCCTTTCTCTTCGTGTACGGCGAGTGACCCGCGTGTCCGTGGGTCTGTGGGTCCGTCCGTCCGGGTGTTCCGAGGGCCGACCGGGCTCCGTCTCTCTTTCCGCACTTCCTCTGCGGAATTTCGTCACTACGAGTCCGTTCTGGATTATTTTTCCCCCGTTCGTTTCCGCCCGCCCGTCCGGGTTCTTCGATACATCCGACCGATAACGCAGGTCGGGTTTCTCGGCGATGGCGACATTTCTTTACATCTTCCGCGTCCGCACTCCGATTCGTCGGGACGGAGAGGAATGGCTTCGGTGGAACGCGGTCTCGAACGTCACGTGCCCATACCGGTAGCCGTCGGAAATCGCGCACGTGTGTTTGCCCTTTCCTGGAACCTGGAAAGAGGTGGAATCGACTTTCGGTGGCTTCATTCGGAACCGTGCACGTTCCACGGCCTTTACGCGTTTAGACGGTGGAGAAAAAGAGAGAAGGTTCACGTACATCGAGGAGTTTCTTCGACCTCGCTGCCGTCTGTCGCTCGGCGAGACATTTAATTCCAGAGTTCGACTGGAAACAACGATAAAGGGAAGAGGAAAGTGGCGGCAATCGCCCGGATCGTGGCCTCGGAAAAAAACGAGATCGGAAATGCGAACCGAAATCTTCACTCCCGCCCCGCCGATTTTTTCTTCGTCCGACGGAGTCGGAGTCCCCGGTCGTCCGCCGGTCGTTCCACTCCGTCTCGCATTCGAACAGAAAACCGAAGGAACAGCGGTTCGAGCCAGCCAGTTCTCGAGGCGCCTGGCCGGGATCGAACGCGAACGGGCGACGTCTCCACGGGACCGTCTTCCCGTTTCCTGCATCGAAATAACCAGAAAACGAATGAGCCCCGAAAAACGGTCCGAAACTCGAGCCGATCATTTAACAGACTGTTAGATGCCGCCTTCTCCGACGGTTATGTGATTTTGCACTCTACAAACATAAAACGAGAGGATGTTTTCCATCCTGAAAGTGGATTTTCATTAGTGCTCGTATCATTAAGCCGTCGCGGTCTTCACTGAAGCATCTTCAGGAAAAGATGGAACCCCCCTCCCCCCCCCCTCCACTTTTAGAGAAAACCAAGTCGGTGAAAACTCGCCAGGTGTCTGCGAACATCCCGACGGCGAGCGCAGACGTCGACTCGGCGAACCTTTTTTCGCATCCTCGGTCGAATCCGGTCTGTGGTTTCGGCCTCGGGCTGTAGCGCGACCGCGAAAGGAATTCGTCTTTGAGGTTTCCGTCGAAGAAGCAATACGGCAGTGATAGGGGCCGAGGCATCTTG
Organism: Darwinula stevensoni; assembly: GCA_905338385.1. NCBI lineage: Eukaryota > Metazoa > Arthropoda > Ostracoda > Podocopida > Darwinulidae > Darwinula > Darwinula stevensoni. The sequence continues at coordinate 116,568 of CAJPEV010000420.1, forward strand.
GTTATACAAAGTATTGCAATGCCACCAACGAATGGATGGAGGGGGGGGGGGGGGGGGGGGGGGGGGGGTCTAAGAAACAGCTGAAACATGGCGATATGGGCCAACCCGGCAAAAAAGGGGGGAATCCTTCGACGTCTCTTCTCTCTCATCATCCTTCGGTCATTGTAGATCGACTTTCGTATCCGAAAGAACCATTTCGAATGACTCTTTTTGGACAAGAAGGATTTTAGGAGTGAGTGAGTGAGTGAGAGACAGAAAAACCGTTTTCTGTCTTAGCCTGACATGGATATGACCTCGCATGGAGAGGATTCTAACGTAGAAATAAATCGATTTGGAATAGGGATGTTGAAAAAGCCGAGACCGTTGCATCATAAAATCCTTGGGTGAGATGAGCAATGAGCCGAATCGTCATTTGCTCGATCGGAATGGCGCTACTGCTCGCGCCTGCTGATTCCTGGCGTTTTTCGCGCAGCGATCGCGACAACCGTATTCATTTTTGCGTACATTGACTTCATGCCGATGAGTAAATTCTACTATGATAGTTACATTAGCGTACCCAAACATTACTACGTTTCACGGATTTAATTTTCGTGACAACCTAAAAGGGATTCTTGCCGTTTTGAGAATCGTCTGTCTTTACGCCTTGCACGTTGTCACTTCCGATCGAGACCAGTTCCTTCTCTTTTCCTTCCATGCTTTCGCATTTGCATCATCACCACATAAACTCATTCTTTCCGTTTTCCCATCTGTTTTCGATTCCGACTTTCATCCACCCCACACCACACCACACTCCCAACCAAGAGACTGGAAAAATGAACGTGAGTCCATTCAAAGAATTCAGCGCTGACGGTCGTCAATTTCGCGTTGCAATAATGTATCCTGCGTACGCGAAAGTACTAAGTCTATTATGAGTCATCCCTTTTACTCGAATAAAAAACCCAACCTCGGACGACCCGCCGATTTCACGACGCATTCGCCGCGCGTAGGATCGGGCGGGCCGAGCCGCGGGGAGTTCGGCAACAAACTAAATGTGTCGTATGTCTCCACGCCCTTCTATGCGTGAGCCACTATCGCCAGGCCGACGACTAGCTCGACGGAACCAGAAGCATAAAAATGAACGAACGATTTAAAGTTTTTTTTTTATATATAAAATGGAAACCAGAAAGAGATTTGGATCTCCATTCACATATAGAAACGGAAAGGGCCCGCTGCTTCTCACCCGTCTGTAATGAACGTACTTTCACCGCACGAAACGAATGCATGGTGTAACCTGCAGACACTCGTTCATTTCTACATCGTGTTCAGTCGTAGTACAGCCGAGACGAAGTAAAGACTGCATTTCAACAGCAGTCGTTACATTGTCACATTCGCGTCATAACTCCAGCCGACTGAAACTGACCTCCCCCCCTCCCCTCGAAGAACTACAGCCTGACTACATAATTCCAAAGCTCCGTCGCAAAACTCAGTCGCACTCCCTAAGTGGACGATCCCGGAACTAAGATTTGACCGAAACCGAGTCGTCAACTGAGCCTCAACTTTGCCAGATGGGATAAGAAATGCTGTTGCAGGCGAACCAAATAGGTCCGTGTGTCCCCATTCTGTAGGGCCACAAGATCTATTCCAGCCCCTGGCGATATTCTTCTCGTCTCGCGACCTACATTAATAAACAGTCTCATATAACGTTTGGATATGATGCTTTTGACTGCCGACGGAGCGTCGGATGAGCAAAACTTCGATCGCAGCTTCATGGTCAGTTTCTGTTCTCCAATCCCTCGAGATGAATCACTCGTTTTCGTGCTGACGTTTCGGGAAACGAGGGCCGGTTCTCGTTTCCGGCCATCTCATCGGTGTCAGTGGAAAACTTTTCATTGGGACGCAAACGAGCGGAAAGACTCAATATTCCATGAATCGTGTCGTGCGAGTACGGAGCTAATAGAATCAGCATAATAAAGACAGACAAAAAGTCATAGAATGCGTTGAAGGAACTCGCCGTCGGTGAATGAAACTGGAATGGATTCGCTTTTAAGCATCATTAGGATGGATATCACGATGCTTACTGTTGGGGTTAACGACATGGGCCATACTCGAACTGGCAGCACCGGCAAACATCGACGTTCGCAACTTTCCCTTCAAAAATGGACCTGAATTCAGAATGAAAGCACCTTCAACGCCCAACGATTTTGGGAAACGTGGAGGAAACTTAAGAGTTCCGAAATCCACCGATAAAAAAAACAAGAGCATTTTTTTGTGCAAGCGAACGGGGCGAGCAAAACCATGCACGAAGTAGCACTCAGTTATGTAACGAATATGCGCTAATTAGCAATATTGTACAATACTAAAGAAATCGAGAGTACCTGCCCGGAGGACAATAAAGGCCGTAGGGATGATTGGCTTTCACGAGCCTGTTGTATCGTGCTCCTTCCTCCAAACGACATGAATGTGAAGGAAGACGCAAAAAGACGTAAGGGACCATCGGAAGAGAACGACGGGGAAGACAAAGCGGCCTCCAGTGCAAGGAAACCACGAATATTTACTGGCAGGAGAACGAAGGCGAAAGACCGAGGCGTGAAGGCGGTCCAGGCTCCAGAGGAAAAGAGATGGAAGAGATGGAAGAGGGAAAGGGGAGCGTGCTCCAAAATGACCTTCAACGAGTCTTTCTCCGATTCCGGGCCGAGGATCGGGAAGGGAAATCCAGTCATTCGTAATGCCAGCGAGGTTTCACCGGCCCCAGTCGATTCTATTCCACGCAAAACGGTGAAAATTAGAGAACCCAGGATCGAAAGGGAAGTCGACCGAGTGAAAATTAGCAAGAACCACGAGTCCTCCTTGGCTTCTATTATCAGAAAGGGTGAAGCGAGGAAGACGCCATCTTCGCATAGTCGGGACAGCAATGCTAGGACTCGCAAATTACCCCAGAAAGACGCCCAAACCCGGAAGACACTGTCTAGTGAAGTCCCCCTCAAGAGCATCTTGAAGAAAAATGGCAAGTCAAAAGTGAACAAATCGAATGTGACCGCAACTCGCAGAACCAGCTCTCTCGATCTCAAAATTCAAGATTTGCCTATTCCCCGTAATGACTTTTCCCCATCAATCGATCGTGGAGTCGCGCGCAGACGAAAACTTTAACTGTTTAGCAGGAATGGAGAAAAAGCTGTCCTACAGGCACATCTACGACCCTCCAGTACCTTTCGGTTCCCCAGGGCAAACAACGTTCCTAGACGATGTGACTCTGGAGGTGTCAGTTTACCCAGGAAGGATCACTTCCCGTGGAAGGGGACTTGATCGTCTTCCCGTTTTTCAGTAATTATCATTCGATCCCCTCTAGTGTACAATGAATGCCATGAGATCCACCATATCTTGTGCAATCGCAGCTACAGGCTGGAGATGATCCATGGATCTTTCCGCTGGTGGGTAAGGAGGAACTATCTGCAACTTCTCCAATTCCACCGCAAAATTCGTGAAACTGCGTCAGTTCAAACATTTTTACATGCCTGCTGTATGTCGCCTGAACGTCTTTGCTAAACAAATATTTTATTCAGCTCTGGTACCTCAGAATTAGCGGCAATGTTGCCTCAACTGCCCAAGGGGAGCCAACTTGGAACGGGAACGCAAGGTTGCGAAGCGGTCGGGAATTACTTGAACAGAGTTCTAGCCGTGAAACGATTCCGCTCCAACAAACACACGGTAACGCCACCATCGCTATCATTTATTCCCGATGGCTGATCGAACCGTGGGAAATTGCAGCTGGAGTTCCTGGCTGTGAGTCCGCTTTCCTTCGTGAAGGAGCTGGGAGGGAAAGGGAAAGAGGGGATCGTCCACAAGAGATTCGGAGAAGTTAGGGGAAGACCCGGGTTTCGACGAGCGTACGTTCAAAAATTTTCCTCCTCCAGCTGGCCATCTAGCTTAAAGAGGTTATGTACTACGTACTCCCTCCCTGAATGCTTTCAAATAAGTTATCATACAAAACACGTTAGGCTGCTAGTGTACCTCGGGTATGGGAACTGCACACCATTGAATATGGTCCTAGCCACACCGCTTTAATCCGGAGATCGAGTGCTACAAGTTCAGTTCTTTTTCATCTGATAGAGCCTCATTTCAAAGAAATCTCACCCTCACAGGTACGTCGTTTTTTAAATTTATTCCATGACTCAAATAGTCAAATGTAAAAATAGCAGGGAGAAGGCGAAAAGCGAAACATTCAAGAAAACAGAATTCATGTTGATGCAATATTTGCACATTCACAAGCCATTCAAAATCTCCATGAAGACAATTCAAAAGTGACATGAATACTTAAACAAGCCATCGTGGATGAATAAATTAAACATGAAAATACAAATGGACAAGACTCAGTTTGGACAAGCAGAAAATTATTAACGAATACTTTGGAGGGGTCTCATGCGATTGCAAATTGTAGCTACAATTACCTTTTGTTTTGACCTAAGAAGGCACCTCGCTATCACCCACTAGAAGGACCAATAACAAAACTTTCACTTGACACGTTCCACGCATTCACATTGACAAGTCATTCAATAACACGAGTTACGCAATTTGAAGTGGCTCCTCCCCGTTCTCATGGTTGAATAACCCCACCACCAAATTATTCAAGTCCTTAATGCACTTGTACCTGGACAAGATCCCCCCCTCCATCTGTTTAGAGATGGCTAGTTAACCGTCCCAACATTGGTCGTATCAGAGTCCTCTCCGAGGCCACTTACTAACTTACTTACAAAAGTACTGGACTCGTGGGGTCTCACACTCATGGGGTCTTAGTTATGTAGATTTCAACACCCCTTCTTGGCAATTTAAAGCCGGATTTCAGTCCCTCGCCTCTCCCATCAAAATCCAATAAACGAAGCTATTCAGATAAGACTTTACATGAATCTAAATTCTCTATCTCCACCAACGATTCCCTATACGCAATACTCTCTCCAACAAGCCAGTTACGAGGTGGCATTAAAAAGTCCAAGAAAAATTGTTCAAATTGAAAAAAACCATCTGATACCTTCCTGAAACGTTCATTAACGAGCCTTATTCTTACCCCCGAACGGTTAACTTTCGGGAAGCCAATCCAGAAGTAATCTCTTGGTTACCATCACAGAATCTTTACACATCAGTTTCATCTCCAATAATGCTCGCCTCCAAGAGTTTTCTTCAGCTCGAACAGATGGAAATGACACTGGACACGATGAGGGTGGGCGAAGCGAAAACGGCTAAGAGACGTAAAAGGACTAGGCATAGCCCACCGCTGGCATTCTGCAGCATGCCAACGCTGGGCGGAGACGTAGCGGGGTCATTCTGCAGCATGACAACACTACGCCTCGCATAGGCGTGCAAGCGTAAAAAAACATCTGCGTCCAACCTTCAACTTGGCGAGTGTCACTTTCATCTCTAGGAGGCGAAGGAAACACTAGAAGGCAAGCACCACGAAAAATAACTCTTCGAGGTTAATGCTGTAAGTAATTAGTCGAAACACAATATATTAAACTTGGCAATACTGCTTGCAATTGTGTGCGCCTCCAATTTATAAATTAATTTCCAAACCAAAGTTTCCAAAGTTGCCAAGCTTTAACAACATCCATAGTGGTTGTTACCAAATCGCAAAATTGCAACAAATTTGTAAGAATTAGCGAGTTCAATACCAAATTATTAGCAGTTGGTCAGAGTACTTTCACCACCTCGTCGTTACATCATTTCAAGATTTCGCTAATTTCCGTTCCCTGTGGTTTTTCCATGCAATAATTTTTTCGAAAATGATAAGGACACCTCTAGATACTTCCTAGCATATACCATACAAAAGTGAAAAAAAAACTCGGATTTCCCATGGCTTCATCTTAATTCCAAACGTCCGAAATAATTATCGTCAGAGATATTACTCATTGCCGGTACCTCTTCCGATTTACTCTTGAAATCGAAAGCAAAATGAGAATTGGATACCCGAGCCATGCCTCTGGCATTTACCTTTAACTTTTGCTTGTTAAACACGTTCGCATATTGAACTTCTACTCGCACAACGAAAGATAAAAGCCTCGGGATTGTTCTTGGCCAAAACCCTGATGAATTTGCCCAATTTCCATTTACTATGTGAACTTCGTACAAACATGACATTCCTTAACAACACTCCACTTTCTAAGCCTAAACGAATATCATTCCTTCTTCGATGATGCAGTACAGCGTGCCAACAAGACCAGCTGTCTGAGAATCTCAATGAAACCTTGCAAAACCTCTGCCCACCGAAATTCCTTTACTTTCGTCGACCTACCGTTGTCTATAGCCCATTCGATAACCTACATGATGACGCTATCTTCCGGGACCCCAAATTTCAAATGACGGATTCGATAACGGGGCATATCTGGTTGGTTCCAGTCAGATACCTATTCGCATCGGAAAAAACATCCTTTTGCTACGCTCTTCCTAAAAGACCCTCACTTGTTCATATTAGACCTTCCAAAACGGAAAACCTGTCTTCTCTCCCAATCAGTCAATGATATAAAAAGCAAATGGTATAAAAAGCAATGTTACCCTCAAAATGAGGGGAGGGGGAGAGTTGGGAGTGACACCAGATTGCAGAATACCCCGACTTATCGCCATGCAAAGTTCACCAGCCGTCCCAAAGCTCATCGTGTCGAGTGCGCCATGCAATCCCAGATCAAAAATCGAAAATTCACATTTACAACTAAGGTGGCACCAGATACGTGGCAAAAAAAGGTCTTTGCCACATACTGTTCTCCGACTGAGGATCAGACGCAGGTCGAGAAAGGATGGCCTGCAAGATCACGTCCTTTCTCCAAAATGGATGCTCGTCTCAACATGATGGCCCACGTTCACCATCGCCGTCCCACGTTCACCATCGCCGTCCCACGTTCACCATCGCCGTCCCACGTTCACCATCGCCGTCCCACGTTCACCATCGCCGTCCCACGTTCACCATCGCCGTCCCACGTTCACCATCGCCGTCCCACGTTCACCATCGCCGTCCCACGTTCACCATCGCCGTCCCACGTTCACCATCGCCGTCCCACGTTCACCATCGCCGTCCCACGTTCACCATCGC
>CAJPEV010000421.1:0-17100 GCA_905338385.1 Darwinula stevensoni
TGGTGAGATCGATGCCCAAACGTCTTGAAGCCGTCAGAAAGGCGAAGGGTGGCTACACAAAATTTTAGTTTGTGGAATCATTGAAATTCGCCAAAATTTTGACTCATCCCACTTTGACTTTGGATGGTGATATTTTTGTCAATAAATCATTGATTTCCATGATTCTTTTTTAAATTAAAGCTATACAATAGGACTACAATTGACATGAATTGCAATTGATTGGGTTGAATATTGAAAGAGATATTTTGGGTTAAACACGAAAACCCGACCCATTGACTCACTTTTGGAGGCCAGTGTAGTTCGTGCCCACAATGTAATTATATTAACAGATACGCCGGTACTATATGTGCTACTTCTAGTCGCAGGAAATGAATATCCAATGCGTAGAAATATAGTCGAGGACTACCTCGTTTTGATGAAAAATACCCATACCCCGACCTTTTGGTTCTGTTTCATCCGTTCAGTTCCCTTAAGATCCTAAATAATATGAATAGGGAATTTATCGTTTACTGAACATGGTTTTTAGACAAGTGATCAATCGAGATTATATACATTTTAGCAAACTAATGATTTATATGGTTACGAGTGAGACACTTACCACAACAAGGCACAACAGGCAGGATGTTCTCCAATGAATTTTGTGCGAAAAGCAGGATACCTCTCAAATTTTCATCATCTCCATTTCTCTCGAATTTGTAATCTGGCTGATGTAGGAATGTATCTGGAAGAAAAATATTTATAGCATTCGTTGCTCTGATCGCCATTACGTGATGATAATGATCTGATATTTCCATAGTCCATGGAATACCTGAGAGGAGTCTGAAATATCTAAATGTAACGACAAAATTAGAGCATCTCATATACATGGTACATCTATGAGTAGGGACTCATGACTCACCTGTATATGTTAACTGTATATAAAATCCACCATTCAAAATCTAAGGTCTTCTCGCTATTCTTACATCATTTTCATCCAAGAAACGGGGAAAATCAATGACTTCTATTAAACTCTCGAGTCTACGATCAGAATATTTCATAATGCTATCGAGAGGAGTTGATGTGTATCTTTTTCTTGTAATATGAACAATAAAGCAAGCAAACAAATATGATAAAATATGTGCATCTTCTCCAATCATTCCATTTATTATCCATTAAAGTAAAACAAGAATTCGATCCGGAAGAGACACTCACAACATTTCCCCTTGTGCGGCTTCTTATGGATCAGGACAATCACCCTCTGAAGAAGAATTGCTCCAATATGGAGAACATATAGGGGGTCCAGTTCCCCTAAACTCTTCTGTAAGTTTGAGAGAGAGCGATCCTCATTAAAATCCTATTGAAGCCTCTTTTCACCATAATCCTTCAAAAATATACCAAGAAGTCTTACAAAGAAATTCTGTTTTTTTTTTCTTAATGCACAATTAGATGAAATGGTATCACATTCACCAGCAATATATGCTGACAAATTTTGCCTTACAACTAATGATTTTCCTTGGTAAACTGAAAGTATTTATCTCGTGTATTTATTATAGTAGATTCCACAAACATGTCCAATACAATATACCTTCATTTTTCACTTTATTGCCTCATGCCTTCCCCTCATGGGTATATTTAAGCCCGCAAAACTAAAAATGCCAATTTTCGTTGCGTCTCTTTGCGGTATAGTAAAATTCAAACCAACTGGGAGTAGGGCTTTCTAGTACAGAGTATTTCTTTCCCAACAACCTCTCGAGTGAGAACAGTAGCAAGGTCAACTCCTGGTGCATCCATTTCTAAAGTAAATGATGTAGGAAAACATGAAAATGACAGAAGTGGCGCAACAATGTCGAGTGTATACATCATGCTTGCTTTTAATTTTGTCGTCAGTGACAAGGGCTTCGACTTCGCAAGGACGTATTTCATGAAACAATAAAACTGGGAAGCTTTTCTCTGAGTCTTTCTGCATTCCTTTAACTGACTTTATTTTATTATTTTACAAGGTGAAATCAGGACCGACCACTAATTTTGAAATAAAGAGAATAGGAAAATACATACTGCAGATATCTGCTTCTACCTCATGGCAAATATTCTTGTTATGTTCATCGAGATAACTAAGACAAGTGGTCTTTGCATTCATGAGTTTTTTGACAAGCAGAATGGACCACATCAAAACCAGCCACGAGTGGATCAAATACACTACCAAATGACTCATTGAAAATTCAAACTTTCATTCAAATTTGTTTATGTTATTCCGTTGTGACGAAGTTGCTAAGTTGACGAAGGTACGTTGATGAAACAAGAGGTCGAGGATATGCTAGCTATCGGTTCTAAGTACGAGGGTTGCCCAAAAGTAATGATTCCAACTTCTTTTTCTCCGCTACCTTAAATCATTAATCCACCAAACTTGTACACATAATCACCTGGAATATTGGGCGCAATGTGTTATTTCCCCCCGAAATCACCAGGGCTTGTATGCCACTACGATAAAAAGTTTCCGGACACGCTTGAACTCGAATTTCATTCTGAAAGTGGTGTGCACGAGTAGTGTCCTCAAAGGGCCAAAGGAGGTGGTAGTCTGGTGGAGCCGAGTCCGGACTGAAATGAGGATGAGGAACAAGTCAATAAGTCGTGCAGAAGTAGGTCGGGAAACTTTTTACTATAGAAGTATACAAGCCCTGGAACATCGCAGTTGGAAATGTTGTGAAAGAAATGGTGATTAAGTGGGACAATAACACTTTGATCCCAACATTCCATCATGTGTACAGGATTCATGAAATAAGGAAAAAAAGTCACGGAGAAAAAAAAATTGGTGTCATTACGCTTTGTCTACCTTCGTAGAATCTCACGGTTTTCATTGTTAAGCCAGAGGATAGGATTAATAATATATTTCAATATTCTTTCAGGCTCCTTAAGTGGGCGAATGGTAGTCAGTGGCAAATACTGTATGAATCGCCCAGGTTTTGACTGATTTTTTTTGTCTCCATGCTCAAGAGCGGAACCAATGACGTTCCCACAGCGATCCAAGGCCATCTCATCGTGCATTGAGGATATCATTACCCAAGGGTAAGAGATCAAAAACATGATTCCAAAGCTAAACCTGGGAAAGAAAAAATGGCTCAGCGGGATTCCGACTAACTTAATCAAAAAACTCATTTGGGTAGTCTCGCGACCCTCAATATTTATTTTCGAGAGTAGCTTTTTCCCTAATGTAGGTGCCAACTGAATATGAAGTTACTAACGTCACCCGGATCTCAAAAGGAGGAGGACGACAGTAATCCAGGAAATTAAAAGCGAGTGTATCTCGTATTAGAAAAGATCATGGATATCATCTCAAAGACATTGGGCGTGTCTTTTCCTTCAGCCGCTAGCAGCTGCAAGCGAAAAAGACGTGCTGGCTAGGCACGACCACGCCATAGGTGCCAGCGGAACATAGCAAACTACGAGAACGCTGAGCAGCTAAGCCTGAAAATTGCGTCATCGGATGCTTGAGGTCTCAGCAGAGCTAGCGGAGCCGCTAGCAAAAGGGACGCGCCCATTGCATCCTGAAGTTCACAGAAAAGAAAATCACTCGTCCAGTTATTCAAACCAGAGTGAGGTAAGCCAAAGGTTCACCGAGGGGAAGTTCAACATATACAGTAACACCTGCAAAAAAATAATTGATTACCATGCAGAAAATTGCACTTCGTCGTATGTTTATATGCTTGTTAGCGTTCTAGCATCCATATCCTGGAATACACGGCGTTGATTTTTTTAAATACCGATTCATTAGCATCGAATGATGTGCTCTTCCCATGAGACAAAACTTGATCAGGCGTACCATTTTTCTCATTTTTGCGAAAGCAAATTCTGGAGTTGGAGAATAATTTTGCCATCATGGCTTTTGATGTAATGGATGCATTGAATAGACATCGACTAGGAAATTGAAAATGACAGGTCAGTCGAGCAAATGGACACGACAAACGAAAATAACGTTTGCTGCCCTCTCGAAAATAAGAACAATGGATTCGTTAATCGTGACCCGAATCACATATGGGCTATTAACCTCTAGCAGCAATCCATGGACAAAGCATTGGGCATCAGCACTGAGTTCTCAAAATCTCCCAACCAATTTAGAAAATAAAAACGTTACCTATGCACCGACATAGTTGAGCCTGAAACAGGTTTAATTAGTTTTTCTCAAAAAGTAAACAATTTTACCTGTTGAGAAACGTACCTATCACCTGCTGATTCAAGAGTTGGAACAAAATTTAAAAGCTCACTGAATGTTTTTGGATTTTTCTGGGCTATTTTTTTAGCACTGAATGAAGATTAGGTGCAAGCTCGTGTGGGTATGTGCAATAGTAAAATATAATACATATATTAAATGTTATACCCTTAACTCTGGTTGTCCCAAAGTTTCTCTGAACATAATACTATGAAAATTCGACAGATGGTTCATCATATACATATATATCTACATGCATTCTCTGAGAATAAACTGGGTAGAGGAACATAGAGAGACGCTGGAGTCACGATCGATGAAGAACTCACGTTCCCCCGCACAAGTGGGATATTACAAAGAAATATAATAGGGTATTATGTATCACACGGCATTCAGGAAATGCCTTTTGATACGTTAAAGATGTTCGATTACTGCAACGCAGCATTGGTTCGGCCTCCAGTTGGAATATTGTGCTCAATTTTGGAAGCATGGAAACGTAATCTATCTATAACAGCGCTCGAGAGGGTTCAAAGGCAGGCAACGGCTATGAGAAAAGAAGTACACCGACCTGCATATGAAAGGTGGGACTCAACTTGCTCGAAAAAATTTTAACGTAGGAGGACCTCATTCAGGCATTTAGGATAACTGAGGAAATTGCTAAATGGGGCGTGGTGTTAAATGACAGGAGCAGAATTCCAATCCAAATAAGAGAATACCAATTCATTTAGTGAAAACCTCAAGTGAGACTGAAGTCAGATGAGTTAATTTCTACGGGGTTTTAAAATTTACAATATTGAATGCGTCAAGTTAGATTGAAGGGACGACCCCTTCTGTGTCTAACTTGAAGATGTTAGATGCCTCTATGACAAAGAAAATAATGTCATGTAGCTGTACGAACTGGCTCGGCCGGCTGAAACAGGAAACTTTCATGAAGCTACGCATTTTTCGAGAGAGGTGCTACCTGTTTATACAGTATATGGTAACAAGACATTGGCATTGGATGTCGAAATGAGCTAAATTTCGTTAAGCGCCCTGGAGTTGAATATTGATCTTTTCATGTCATTGCACATCTAGTCATATTTTCCCACAAATGTAACCGATGGCTGTTAAATTTCCAAAATAGTGAATGGTTAGAAGTTCTCTCAAGTGTATTTTGCGATGCATTGAGTGTTTTCACCTAACAATAAGTAGTGCAACTGAGAACCTTTAGGTCAGGTAAATGGAGGAGGGATCCGGTAAGGTAGATGGAAAGAGCCTCCATCACTCCTTGGGTCCCATTCTTCGCCTTCAGTGGTACAGGAGGGTTCTTCTTGTCCCACTTCAGCCCATTTTCTTCCAGCTCCTGAAGAAAATCGTTTTGAACCTCATCAGCTTTAGGAACTGCCCCTTGCCATTCTGAAAGAAAAACAAGAGTGAATTAAAGCCTCGGGTTTTCCAATGAATCCCTACAGTCTCTTTCTATTTTTTTTATGAAATAATATTTTTGAGGGCATATATAAAACAATGGCTACTCGGAAGGCAGGAAAAAGTATGACAACGCCAAGAGAGTATTTAAAAAGTTCTAGACCTGTGGTACTTTGAGTTGCAATACACCCTTTTTTTACTCTTTTCATGAGAAAACGTATTTCATGGTGATTGGCGAAATTTAAATTATTTTTCAATAAAGGATAGCTTCTATGATTTCTTCCAATGTGCTACCAAAAAGGTCTACTGAAGGGGTATTTTATAGGTGAAGGTTGGTAGGTACAAAACAGAAGCGGAATTCGATGCTGGAACAAAACATAGTTGGAAACAGAAATGAAATAGAAACGAAATAGGAACGAAATCTTGATGATAATATTAACGATGTTCGATTGGACTCATCTACCTAAAGCTTTCTTCCTCGTCCAACCAACCGAACGTCAAACTCCAGACAAGTGAATAAGTTCGAATTTAGTTGCAGTATTATCTGTGTCACTGACTAGCCATTTCACGGGTCAATATTGTATAGGTTACCATTAACGTATCCTCACAACTGGATGCTATCACTAGCAGGGAACTTAAAATTGCTTCTCAAATACAATAACATCGACGTATGTATTGATCACCCCGACTGCTTTGTTCGTTTCAGCATCTGTGGACAGGTGGACATCTGTGGACAAATATAAATTTCATTGAGCTATCAACGCTTTGAGAGCGTCATGGTGAAGAGCAAAGAGGAACTTTGTCAAGACAGGTCAACTTGGTCAACTTCAATGGTTGGGATGGTATTCGGAGATGTTGATTTTTATTCTCCCAAAGTCTTTGGAGACTTAACATAGAACATTCTAGCTCCAGACGCGAGATGGCGCCTAACTTCCAATTTAGCTAGAGCCCCTGGAGAGACAGAGCCTGGCCAACCTGGGTTACATTTTTCGACGCACCAGATTGGCTGACGCACATGGGCGCCATTTTTGTTCCAGCTGCTGCATGAACGTGGTCCATGCAATGGAAGTACAGTGACTTTTCCACGCTGATTGTGGAACAATAATGCTGCAGCGAAACGCTCAAACTGGTCGAAGTAAGGTTTTTGGTTGTTCCTGTTTCCGAGACACCCGTAGAAGATCCCTTTGGACTGTGAAAGTGAAACGTGAATATTGGGAGTCTTAAGATTGATCTCGCTCATGTAAGGTAACCGTTATATGAAGCCTAGTCGATCCAGTAAGACCCCTTTACTGGTCGGGACACCATTGTCCCATCTATAAGTGGTTGGCATTTATGTAAATGTAGAACCTTCATGGTGTGAATTTAAGTTAGGTCTCTGACGCTCTGCCGAAAATACCGTTATCTAATGAGGTCATTCTGGGGGAGTGTGATCAATCCCACATACAAGTGTATTATACAATTAACGAAGTATGCACTAAGTTGTATTCCGTCATGCTAATTCTGGTTACCATATCTTGCCAAATTTCACTGGTTGAACAGAGAGATATTTAACTGAATATGAAAGTACCCTCTTTCAACCCTAGTACTTAAGTCGACGCACCTCATTTAACTCCCCTGTATGATTAGTACTGAGTAATAATATTCCATGTATCGTATTATGACAGAGTATTGGGTCGATCGGAAAGCAGTTCTGACCATATAAATAAATGCCTATGATAGAAATAAGTTTGTGAGCTAACAAAATAAATACATACGATGCCATACATCCATTATCAGACAAGTGCCACCATGGTCAAGTCGAGTATAATGCAACTCATGCAAGGTGACAGCTGATCACCTTTGCTCATTATTTCAAATACAAGCTTGTATTATATCCGAATCATATTCACTGTTGCAACAGGTAACAGGGAATGTGAAATCGATTTCCTTGAAAATTGTTTGTAGGGTGCCAATAAAAGATGAAATAGGTAAGCTGAAACTATCCTTTCAAGATAGAGAGTGGAAATATTTTGAATCAAGTCATGATACGAATAAAATAAATAAATAAAAAACAGAATAAACAGGTTTACATGATCGTCAGGAAATCCTCGGAGACCCAGGGGAACAACTTGGTGGAATTCAGCTGCCTTGACATTGATATCTGGCTAAACGGAAGTACATTCTATGGTTTTCCTTAGTGCATCTCGCCTTATGGAGACGGAATCCACTCTCTATGATCGTCCCTCATATGAGGAAGTCTGAGCGATTTAATGAAGATTCGACTGGGGAAAAATGGGAGTGCACTGTGGAGCGAAAATGGCGACTTTTGTTGGGGTTCGCCAGGCTCTCTCCCCCTCCAGGGGCTCTAAACTTAGCGACTCCATTCCTGATGTTACAGGAATGAGACTCCAATATTTTCGATATGGTACCCTATGGTACCCACGTACAACTTAGAGGAAAAATGGAGTTTCCTAATACAGGGTGGCAAAATGATGGAGCACATTTCAAAATTAAAATTTTCTGTAATTGAGTAATATGTTTACATATTTCAGAAACATATGTGAACAGCAAACATGTTTTTTTTTTAATGGATACACTAAATATTGCAAAAAATTCAGTCAAATTTCCATCACCACAGGCAACACATTCATATGCTGGCACTCACTTCATTCACAGCCATACTGAGAATGTTACCAGGAATGGCCTGAATTTAAGTCCTTATGTTTTTCTAGAGTTCATCAATTGTGTGGGGTCTGTTCATCGACCCCCCATTCTTTTAAATAGCCTCTCAATAAATAATCTAGGGGTCTGACATCAGGAGATCTAGGGGGCCATTCCGCATCTCGAAATTAGTTTCCCTGGAAAGTGCTGCTGTAGAATTGTAATGTCAGTCCTCCTGTTTATTAATTGCTGGGCTATTTGAAAGAACAAGTGTTCTTGAACAGACCAAACACAATTGATGAACTTAAAGAGAACAAAGTAACTGAAATTCAGGCCATTCCTTTAGCACAAAAATATTTTGCCTGTGGTGGTGGACATTTGACTGACTTTATTTTCAAAACTTAGTACATCCATTAAAAACTTCTGTTTGTAATTTATTAATGTTATTCAAATATGTCAATATGTTAATCCATTATAAACATTTTACATTGTTAAATGTGTCCCATCATTTTGCCACACCCTGTATAACTTTTTGAAAAGGTTAATAAGCAGAAGCAGATTCCAGTAATGTCAGGCCCGTCAGTTCGAGAGAGCATACTAATTTCAATCAAAATTTCACTCTACGTCTGTTTACTGCATCATGGTGATGAAGGAAAATTCTCAATTTGCCTTAGAAAAGGGATGCTCAATCATTTTTACCCAAGTGTGACAGTTACCAAGTGGGCCGGATATCAGTGGAAGTAGCACAGTGGAAGTAGGACAATCTTCAATTTGATTACCTTCTCCTTTGTGTTGCAGAGCCAGAGGAAGTTGTGCAACCCTGCTTCAGACGTTGTGACTGACTCTTCTCCAATAAAGGAAGAAAATTGCCCAAAATATGATACCTGACACATCCTGGCTGGTCAGAACGAGGTATGTTTCTAGAATTACTATGCTGCTATGATTCTAATTCTGTTCGGAAGTTCCAGATTCCCATGGAATCAACCACGGATAGAAATATTCAATATTTGCTCGACTCCCTCGAAGCTGAGAGGTATAACAGAATATTTCACGATATAAAATCATTATTACTCAGTAAAAATACTCAATACTCAGAAAATGAGGTGACCAATACGTTCATAGTTGAATGTTGTAACTGTGTGACACATTAACATATTTTCAAAAGCATACTTGCGCGCAATGCTGAACTACGCCAACAAATTAATGTTTATTCAACGTTGACACGACGCTGATTTGCCGACCGGAAATTGGGTGACAACGGCTAGCCGTTCATGTTGCACTTGCAGCCTCTCTTCATTTCTTAACAATGGATCTGTCAAGTACGACCATTAAAGGGCAGCCCTGGTCAGTTACACGACACACCGATCCAGACTGACCATGGCGAATGGGCCTTGGCTACTATGGCAACTGCGAAAGGGCTGATTGAAAAAAGGAACTTTTTAAGAAAAACTAATCTCAGTACACGACTTTTCCAGGAGTACTTGTAGATGAAGATTGTTCCAGGCTTCACTGCTGATGTGAGAGGAATAATTGACAGAATGATGGCAGAAACAAGGCAGGTGATTCTTTGATTTAGGGCCCTTCAGGATTTCAAAATGTGATTTATATATGTTTTTCGATTTTCCACTTTTGCATAATTCGGTCCGATATTACGTTCCCCATCAAATACAAGTAATACTTTACCAAATAAATTCTTCACTTTTCTCATTTTTTCCTTCTTTTGGACAGGTCTCCATTGTTCATACGATTTTTCACCTAATTAAATATTCAAAACTCCATATCTCGCTCATTTTTAATATATTTTTGCCCTTCGCCGAATCGTAACAGGGCAAGCAAAGTACTCTCAACAAAATTAATTAAAAAATGGAATTTCATTGCTTATTGATAGTGGAAGTATATAGAGCTTGACACCGAGTCAGTCAATCACATACATCGGCTAAAAGATCATATCTCTCCCTCCTGCTTTGTACATGGTGTATATGTTCACTTGAAAGGAAATCAATCAATTCAAAATCTATTTGGTTCTAAATTTTTCATATTGTAACTGATACTTGACTTTAAAATGGCGAGGACGAAGTTTAAATCACTGAGTAGGAAAAACCACTGAGGTTTAGGTAATCAGTATACGAAGAATAATCAAAATGCAGTCAATAACGCCAATGACGGCAGCAGTAAACCAGTAGTGTCATTGTTGGCATAAGCCATCAAACTGGGTTCATCTCCCTTTGCAAACCCGAACCCGAGCGAGAAAATAGAACCTGACAGTTTGAAAAGGTTTGCAATTTTGGACACTTCCACCCTGGAATCTATGTAGACCGCATAACATTCGGACAAATTCATGATTTTTTAAGGAATTCTGGCAGATGTAGAATGCTGTGCCTCCGCATCTCTTTGATGCATATATGTTCCATCGTGAACTAATATAAAATTTTGGCAGTGGGAATCATGCTAATACTATTCTTAGTTGATGAGTCGTGACCAATAAGTACACTTATTTGGATAGCAGGCACCAATTTAGACCACAGGCCGCTAGTACGATAGAATACTGATAAAATATCAGTGAAGGCGTCATGAAAAATTTTCTGGCGAATCTAGCATACTAGCCCTTACTCATCCTCACTCGGGTTTTTGAAGTAAACGCGCCTGAACTCGCTGTAATACAGGGTGGCCACAAATTAGCGGACGATTTGGATGGCTTGTAATTTTTTTTATTGAGAACACATACGGAAAACTCATTTGCAGTCTACCAATATCCAAGTTTTTTCACATGTAACCACAAGCACTCATTGTGGTAACATGACACACACATCCCATCTATAGGCAATTTCATCCCACACTCGTCGTAGCATATCCTGGTCGATTGTCATTACAGAATCTCCGATTTTGTCTTAGAGTTCCTCATTGGACCGTGGCAGTGGAGTAACGTAAACTTGACGTAGCCCCAGAAATGGAAAT
This sequence comes from Darwinula stevensoni, assembly GCA_905338385.1. Classification (NCBI taxonomy): domain Eukaryota; kingdom Metazoa; phylum Arthropoda; class Ostracoda; order Podocopida; family Darwinulidae; genus Darwinula; species Darwinula stevensoni. Next base: position 11,180 of record CAJPEV010000421.1, read on the forward strand.
CAAGAGGTGTGATCAGGAGTCAGGAGTCAGGAGAGTTAGTGATATCAAGAGGCGATTTCGCCCATCATGGGATCATGGTGTCGTGGCCGCGATATTAGTACAGGACCAAGCGATGCGCGAACAGGCTTCGGTCTGGGTGGAGGAGGTATAGAGGGGGAACTCAGCCGAGAGAGTGACAATGACAAGTTCTTCTCTCATTTTACTATAAGGCATAATGGTGCTTCATGGTAAGAATCTTAGTAAAGCATGGCTCTAACCAGTAGAATTTCTCACTCTTATCACTCACTCCGGTTCGCCTGTGAGTTCGACATACTGTCCAGGTCTCTGAGTCAACAAAGTTTCATCCGTTTTGGTTTAGTAGACCAAACCAGCTTGATTCTGACCCGTCGACTGATTTCAAAATGTTAGTTCAGCTGTAGTTCGGTTCTAGTTTCAGTTCAGATTTTGGTCTGATTGAAGTTCCTCTATGCTCTTGTTGACTTCTATCGCAGGGAAATCCCAAGTGGAACTGCAACTAAACTGCTACTGTACTGCAACTGAACTGCATTTTCAAAATCAGCCTTTGTACTGTACGGGAAAAGCCTCCGTTCAGCTTGAGATTCGTAGTGTCCCCATTCCCTCATTATCGTCCAGACAGGGAAAAAGATGCAAGACATTTATATGCCTTTCCTTTCTTCTGTCTCTTCCTTTCAGACTGCACGTCTGCAAAGTCCTCTGGATGTAATGAGGTCTTCCTTCCATGCAATCCTCGCCCCCCCCCCCCCCCCCCCCCCCCCCCCCCCCCCCCCCCNAGAATATAGGAGGATCACGTGGACGTTGAAGCGGGAAATTAGATCTGCGAGACGGGAGGTCGTGGAGCGACTGGCCAGCGATGCTAAGAACCCCAAAGCTTTTTATCGGTATAGAAGTGGTAGTTGTCAACAGTCGATCGGGTCGCTAATGCACGAAAAGAGGGAGTTGATTGCAAGTGATAAGGATATGGCCAGTATGCTTAACGAGTTTTTCGCTTCCATTTTCACTGTCGAAACCGACGAAGCACCGACTTTGGAGGCGGTGACCTCGGAGCGCATCGAGGATATTTCCATCACCGAGGAGACGATCGTGAGTATGATAGGGAAGTTAAAGGTGGGCAAGGCGACCGCCCCCAATGGGATTCCTGCGAGAGTCATCAAGGAAACCGCGAGAGAAATATCTGCTCCGCTAAGAATTATATTTGGAAGCAGCTTTTCGCGCGGGGAAGTACCTAAGGACTGGAGACTAGCGAACGTCGTACCGATCTTTAAGGATGGCGAAAAAAGTTATCCAGGAAATTACAGGCCGGTTAGTCTCACGCGTATCCCAGGGAAGATCATGGAGAGCAACCTTAGGGATCACCTCTTGGATTTCCTCCAAGGAAACGCGTTCATTCGGGACTCTCAACCCGGCTTTAGTAGGCGTGGAAATTGTCTCACCGATTTGCTCGAATTGGGCGACGGAGGAGAGGGATAAAGGGAATCCTGAGGACATCGTCTATCTAGATTTCGATCCGTTCCTCACAAGTGGTTGCTGGTTAAACTGGAGGTGCACGGGATCCGGGGTAGGACGAGCGAGTGGATCAGTAGCTGGTTCACCGGAAGAGAGCACCGAGCGATGATAAATGGGGAAGCGGCGAAGGAGGTCGGAGTCGCAAGCGGTGTCCCCCAGGGTTCGGTCGTTGGACCACTTCTGTTTTTGGTCTACATAAACGATTTGGATCTCGTCGTAGAGGGTAAGATAAGTAAATTTGCCGACAACACCAAGATTTGGGTTTACCGTAAGGGGGGAGGCGGATAAGGCTAGAGCCGAGCGAGGTTTAAGTCTTTTGGACGAGTGGATCGAGAAATGGCTCATGAGGTTTAATAAAAGTAACTGTAAAGTTCTCCACGTTCGTCGAAATAACGGTAGGTCTCTCGACACGTTCGGCGAGGCAAAATTGGGTGAGGTAAACGGAGAGAGAGATTTAGGAGTTTCTGTCGATGATGACTTCAAGTTTTCCTCGCTCGCACAAGCAACGGTCGCCAAATTCAACTGGATTTTATGCTTCATTCGTCGTTCGGTTGCTAGTAGGACTTCGCGCGTTATTCTTCCGTTGTATGCGGCGCTGATAAGACCCCAGTTAGAATATTGCAACCAGTTTTGGAGGCCTATAAATAAGGGGGAATTGCTGGCGCTCGAGGGGGTACAGAGGAGGGCCACAAGAATGATTAAGGTTAGGGGAATTCCGTACGAAAAGCGATATGAAGTGTTGGGACTGTATTCGCTCGAGAGAAGTTTAAGGAGGGGCGATCTCATCCAGGCTTTAAAGATAATTAAATGAATAGATAATGTCGAGCATGGTAGGTTTTTCCAGTTCGATGGGAGCAAGAGAACGAGAGGAAATTAACTCTAGTTGCGCAAACCGCAGGTGCGAATCAGGTCGAGACAGGAATTCTTTCCTTCAGAGTAGTGAACGCCTGGAATGCATTAGATGACGAATTAGTGGCTGCCCCTTCTGTGACAATTTTTAAGAAGAAATTGGATGATTTTATGGACAGGCAGGAAGGTGGGCAGCAACATTGAAGATAGGGACTAGGCAGTAACCAACTAGGATACAAAAAATAAATAAATAAACACAAAATCACAAAAATACAAAAATATTTAGCTTCAAGAGGGTTAGGCTTACACTGAGATTAACGAACGCTCGACCAAGACTGTGATGTCGGATGAACGAGGAGGCCAGCTGATGGTTCATGGTTCATTGTTCATGGTAGTTACTGATATCAAGAGGCGATTCCGCCCATTTCGATATCACGTGTCGAGGTCGAGCGTTCCTTAATCTCAGTGTAAGCCTAACCCTCTTGAAGCTAAATATTTTTGTATTTTTGTGATTTTGTGTTTATTTATTTATTTTTTGTATCCTAGTTGGTTACTGCCTAGTCCCTATCTTCAATGTTGCTGCCCACCTTCCTGCCTGTCCATAAAATCATCCAATTTCTTCTTAAAAATTGTCACAGAAGGGGCAGCCACTAATTCGTCATCTAATGCATTCCAGGCGTTCACTACTCTGAAGGAAAGAATTCCTGTCTCGACCTGATTCGCACCTGCGGTTTGCGCAACTAGAGTTAATTTCCTCTCGTTCTCTTGCTCCCATCGAACTGGAAAAACCTACCATGCTCGACATTATCTATTCATTTAATTATCTTTAAAGCCTGGATGAGATCGCCCCTCCTTAAACTTCTCTCGAGCGAATACAGTCCCAACACTTCATATCGCTTTTCGTACGGAATTCCCCTAACCTTAATCATTCTTGTGGCCCTCCTCTGTACCCCCTCGAGCGCCAGCAATTCCCCCTTATTTATAGGCCTCCAAAACTGGTTGCAATATTCTAACTGGGGTCTTATCAGCGCCGCATACAACGGAAGAATAACGCGCGAAGTCCTACTAGCAACCGAACGACGAATGAAGCATAAAATCCAGTTGAATTTGGCGACCGTTGCTTGTGCGAGCGAGGAAAACTTGAAGTCATCATCGACAGAAACTCCTAAATCTCTCTCTCCGTTTACCTCACCCAATTTTGCCTCGCCGAACGTGTCGAGAGACCTACCGTTATTTCGACGAACGTGGAGAACTTTACAGTTACTTTTATTAAACCTCATGAGCCATTTCTCGATCCACTCGTCCAAAAGACTTAAACCTCGCTCGGCTCTAGCCTTATCCGCCTCCCCCCTTACGGTAAACCCAAATCTTGGTGTTGTCGGCAAATTTACTTATCTTACCCTCTACGACGAGATCCAAATCGTTTATGTAGACCAAAAACAGAAGTGGTCCAACGACCGAACCCTGGGGGACACCGCTTGCGACTCCGACCTCCTTCGCCGCTTCCCCATTTATCATCGCTCGGTGCTCTCTTCCGGTGAACCAGCTACTGATCCACTCGCTCGTCCTACCCCGGATCCCGTGCACCTCCAGTTTAACCAGCAACCACTTGTGAGGAACGGATCGAAATCTAGATAGACGATGTCCTCAGGATTCCCTTTATCCCTCTCCTCCGTCGCCCAATTCGAGCAAATCGGTGAGACAATTTCCACGCCTACTAAAGCCGGGTTGAGAGTCCCGAATGAACGCGTTTCCTTGGAGGAAATCCAAGAGGTGATCCCTAAGGTTGCTCTCCATGATCTTCCCTGGGATACGCGTGAGACTAACCGGCCTGTAATTTCCTGGATAACTTTTTTCGCCATCCTTAAAGATCGGTACGACGTTCGCTAGTCTCCAGTCCTTAGGTACTTCCCCGCGCGAAAAGCTGCTTCCAAATATAATTCTTAGCGGAGCAGATATTTCTCTCGCGGTTTCCTTGATGACTCTCGCAGGAATCCCATTGGGGGCGGTCGCCTTGCCCACCTTTAACTTCCCTATCATACTCACGATCGTCTCCTCGGTGATGGAAATATCCTCGATGCGCTCCGAGGTCACCGCCTCCAAAGTCGGTGCTTCGTCGGTTTCGACAGTGAAAATGGAAGCGAAAAACTCGTTAAGCATACTGGCCATATCCTTATCACTTGCAATCAACTCCCTCTTTTCGTGCATTAGCGACCCGATCGACTGTTGACAACTACCACTTCTATACCGATAAAAAGCTTTGGGGTTCTTAGCATCGCTGGCCAGTCGCTCCACGACCTCCCGTCTCGCAGATCTAATTTCCCGCTTCAACGTCCACGTGATCCTCCTATATTCTTCATAGTCCTTTCTCTCTCCCGTGCGCTTGTACGTGTCCCATTTCCGCTTCTTATCCCTGATGAGTGCTTTGATTTTACCGGTAAACCAGACCGGTTGCCTCCCCGATTTTATGGATTTCTAGGGGATGCATTCCTCCATAAAGCCCTGCAATAACGTCTTGAACTCCCCCCATTGCTCCTCTACCGTCAGCCCACGGAACTTTCCTTCTCAGTCGACGCCCGAAACTCGTTCACGTAGTCTCTCGAAATTAACCTTCTCATATTTTTACGAAACCATCGTCGGTTTGGCATTACTCTTCGTCCGCTTGATATTCAACGTGATCGCGCAGTGGTCCGAATCTCACAAGTTATCCTGTACTTTGACATCCGGTGCCAGATCGAAAACTAAATCCAGTAAAGCTTCCTCGCGAGTCAGTTCTTCCACGTATTGAACGAGAAGAGCATCATGAACCGCAGCGAGAAAATCCTGATCCCTTTCGCTCCCCCCCCCCGCGGCACCGACCAATCTGTTAGGCATGTTGAAGTCTCCGAAGAGCAATACCTGCTTCCAGATCTAGCTGATCCAACGCATGAGTGCAAAAAAAGCTCCTTCATCCTCACCAGAGAAGAGTTTGGGGGCCTACAGCAAATACTTAGCACGACCTTCCCAGTTGCTCCCCCATCTCGCACCATGAGTGTTCGATTGCTCCACAGTTAGCCGAAGTGAGATCTTCTTTGACGCGAACGCCCAGTTCAGTTTTAGCGCACAACACGACTCCTACGCCCTTTTATGCCGAGCCTATCCTTCCGTAATGACAGGTTGAAGGAGTTACGAGGCGCGGAAGGGGCAGCGTTTCTGGACACTAGGGAGTCTTTGAGGCGCTGTAGAAGTCCGATGGCAAGGGATGGAGTACATTTCATGAAAGAGGGAGCTATAGCAGTTGGATTGGCTATCATGAAGTTAAATAAGCCTTTTTTCGGGCTGTAGATGAAGGGGCACGGGATCACAAGCAAGGGACAGCCACTACGAGCAGCTTCAGACCGCCCTAATAGTCCTAATGTCTCAGTCTGCCCATGATGAGTTCAGAGCCAGACTTGGGAGTATCGTTGGTCCCTACGTGAAGGACCACCGACACTTCCTCGGCTGACACAGAGCACACCACCGATCCGACCTTATCCCTAATGTGTTCGATCCTAGCACCGGGAAACTGA